>CAUJRU010002552.1:0-72931 GCA_963277665.1 Viscum album
ACATCCTTACCGCATGAAGTTAATGAAGGTTTCGGGCGCAGCAGAAGCACGTGGGTGGATGTGCCCACTTGTCTTTTTGTCATTAACAATGATCGATCTGGGATCAATACGATGATAAACGCCAGTCTCCACGGATCGACTCACATAAATAGACAAAGAAGAAGAAAGGTCTCGGAACCACAAAAGTGGATCGTCACAGTTTGATTATAATTAATTTAATTAATTGACAAGAAGTACCTTTTGGGTGTTCTTTCTTCGTTGATATTCTTGATCACGTTCTGATGTGATTCGTCGTTGCGTCGCAGAAGTCAAGGGTAGACTTCCTCTAGCGGTGATCCACATGTGCACCACGTATCTTTGGACGTCGCCAAAGGTGTCTCCGGGTGCTATCATGGAGAAACCTTTGCTTGCGTTGCCCGCCTTAGATCGTCTTGATTCGATGAAGAGGATCTCTCTCGGTCTTGAGAGCGTTCTTGGAGGAAGAGGTTCTTTCGGCCTTGAAAGAATTATCCAAAATTGTTGTGCACAACGATTCTCTCGTAAGAAAAGAGTTGGGGTTGTGAGGATATTTATAATTGGGTTTGAGGTTGTAGAGTTATGACAATAAATAAACACGTTACACATTTTATATATTTCACTGACTCTTATTGAAAACCCCCATGTCGAATAATTAATTCCTTGACATGCGCCCACGTTGATTATAATAAATATCATTTAATAAAACAATATTATATCCTCAAAATCCCGACTAGAAAACTACACGGCGTGTAATCATTAATACACGGCGTGTACTTGTTTTCCATAAAACTACACGGCGTGTAATCATTAATACACAGCGTGAACTTGTTTTTCATTTCCTTTCCAAAATGAAAACTACACGACGTGTAATCATTAATACATGGCGTGTATATCTTGTTTTTCATTTCCTTCTTCCTCCATCATTAAAACGATTTAGGCTTCCTTGAATAAATATTAAACCACGTATGGGAATAATCTTTATTCTACTTGAGATACTTGGATACACTTAGTGTGTGACCCTCTAGGCCTCTTTCTTGTTAGCATTAGGCGGGCTTGCCTAAAGTCCAAGATTACTGTCTAGCAACGGGTCAAGGCACCCAAGAGAAAGAAGTTAACGCTGCATTGACGTGTCACCTCATACGAACACTTACTATGTAATTTAATCAATTTTTCTCAATATCTCATCAAGCAGGTTTCATGGAAGTGTCATAAACCTATATGCTTGATCCGTCGTTCTTTGACTACCTGAAATAAACTCGTCGTTTCACCATGGTCATGGAATTTCATGCGACGGTTCTATTTCAATCAAATGGCCGAGATATCAACTTCCATAAATGGAAGTGACAAATCCTACCTCGACTTATCCATTAACAACATGTCGTTCGTGACGCACCCAGCGTACCCTACTTCCCGCCAACTCTCTTCGTGACGGTTTTCGTCAGCAGATCTAAGTGCGCGAGTCATGACATAAGTTAATGATAATCTTTTAGTCTAAGGATCATTACACACGCTCGTAGATAGCAATTTCCGATGACACCAAGACATGCGGAATTGCTACTGGCGGGTTTGTTCTCATAATCTCCCATCTTGGAGATTACCAAGTGCGAACTCCATGAGAGAGAGTCTCGTCTTCTTACGAGTACTCGCACATTACGGTTTGTATACTATGTGTCCTATCATAGTATGTCATCCAACTGTAGAACTTTATTTAAGAATATTGTTATAGAATTTCAAGGTTCTCATCATAGCGGGGATCTGCCATGACCTTATTAATGCAACAAATATTTAAGGACATTATTATATTATAGTCATGCAAAACAATGAACAATATATAATAAGAGTACATTCATGTAATCAAAGTACAAAACAGTTGGTTCTCAGGACACCAACCCTTACAGTTAAACTGCACGACAGATGTCCTTATCGCATGACGTTAAACTGCGTGACAGGTGTCCTTATCGCATGACTTTAAACTGCATGGAAGAAGTCCTCACTGTATGACCTTAAACTACACAAAAGACGTCATCACCACATGATGTTAAACTGCATGAAAATGTCCTTACCGCATTATGTTTAAATGCACGATGGATGTCCCTACCTTATGAAGTTAAAATGTATTGAAAACATTACTTCACGAACGATATATTACCAGTAGCATAAAGTCTAAGCTAGAAGACTCTAAACTACCAGCAATAGAAGGTTCGAGAAGACCTTAAACTACAGCACATCAATGGTCTAGTTTGCAAGACCTTAAAACAACCAATTAAAAGAGACACAATGCTCACCAGGTTAAAAACCCGAAAAGGGAATCCTAGGAAAAAGTCGAGTCTCTGCTAGTTGGGTATGTACTTTTCATACTTCAAGCAATATTGAGCACTCATAAAATGGAAAAGGCACAAAACTTGTCGGTCGAAAACTCATAAGAGGTAAGCCTGAGCAAAAACTGAGTTCATACCCGCTAAGCCTTTCCCCTATACGAAGCTTAGGCAAAAATTCGGGAAATATAAATAAAAAGATATAAATCGTGTAGGGTTCATCATTTGTCCCTAGAAAAAATCAAACTATACTCAGTGGGAATTCATGAGCATTTCTTAAAAAAACTATTTTGATTTAAATATTCAAATTCAAGCGTTTAGGTTTTCTTGATATTATACAATGGATAGGCATCGTTGATGATCTATGTAACATCAGATTAGTGAAATGTGAGTTTGAAAGATCTATTCGTTGATAAGGTGCACAAAAAGGAGGAATCTACAAATTTTGGAGCCTCACCAAGGATTTCATCAAAGCAAAAAAAACATTAGTGATTAGACTATAGTAAGACTTGATCGGCTGAATTTTCCAAATCCGCCAGAGTCTGGTGAGTGTTGGGTGCCTTCCTAGTTGGTGCACCGTGTAACGCCTCCTCAATTGGAGCACCAAGTTGTTTCTCTTTTAATGAGGCGTTTTTAATGCGGGTCAAGACCGCGTAAATTAATTCACGCAGTGACACGCTTTTGACGCGGAGACTATTGGACTCTGTTTTTTCTATATAAGGAGGCAGAGGCAAGACATTTCAATATCACCGGCAGCAGCAACACCGAGAGCAAATCTCATTTGATGATCGTCTTTCTTCGATGATCATCTTTGCTGCTCTTCATATTTGATCCACACTTTTATTCTTGAGTATTGCTTTTGAGAACCCTTCCATTTTAGGGAGTATCTACCGTGTACCTCTTGATTTTAGTAGATCTCTCTTTCTGGACTAGGTCTCGTGGTTTTTCCCTTTCGGGTTATCCATGTAAAAATTTCTGGTGTCAACTTTATTTTTCTGTACACTTAATTTTGTTGCTGCACATCCGCTTTTATTTGGGAGAAAAGATTTTTTCCGCTGCGCATTCGCTTTTCAATTGTTTGCGCGTTCGTCGTTTTCTCGTCTTTCCCAACATCTGGTATCAAAGGGATTGGTTGAAGTCCTCGATTGCAGAACGTGGTGACAGACATCTGGTGGAGCAGTTTTTCAAGGACTCAAAGAACGTTATCAGAAAACAGCGGCGGTACCAGAGGTGTTTCTGGGATATCAAAAGTTTGATTGACTAGCAGAAGTCATAAGACGTGTTCCGTTGTTGGTAACAGTCAGAGTTTGATTTTGGATTTCTTTTTGCAGGGAGAATGGTTGCAGGGTTGGCGGAGATCCCCACTTGAGTCGGAGGGGGAGTTTGTTGGGCGTCTTCCTAGTTGGCGCACCGCGTAACGCCTTCTCAATTGGAGCACCAAGTTGTTACTCTTTTAATGAGGTGTTTTTAATGCGGGTCAAGACCGCGTGAATTAATTCACGCGGTGACACGCTTTTGACGCAGAGGCATTCATCTGGTATCAATGGGATTGGTTGAAGTCCTCGATTGCAGAACGTGGTGACAGACATCTGGTGGAGCAGTTTTTCAAGGACTCAAAGAACGTTATCAGAAAACAGCGGCGGTACCAGAGGTGTTTCTGGGATATCGAAAGTCTGATTGACTAGCAGAAGTCATGAGGCGTGTTCTGTTGTTGGTAACAGTCAGAGTTCGATTTTGGATTTCTTTTTGCAGGGAGAATGGTTGCAGGGTTGGCAGAGATCCCCACTTGAGTCGGAGGGGGAGTTTGTTGGGCGTCTTCCTAGTTGGCGCACCGCGTAGCCTTCTCAATTGGAGCACCAAGTTGTTACTCTTTTAATGAGGTGTTTTTAATGCGGGTCAAGACCGCGTGAATTAATTCACGCGGTGACACGCTTTTGACGCAGAGACATTATTGGACGCTTGATTGTTTTTTTCTATATAAGGAGGCAGAGGCAAGGCATTTCAATATCACCGGCAGCAGCAACACCGAGAGCAAATCTCATTTGGTGATCGTCTTGCTTCGACGATCATCTTTGTTGCTCTCCATATTTGATCCACACTTTTATTCTTGAGTATTGATTTTGAGCTCCCTTCCATTTTGAAGAGTCTCTACTACCTCTTGATTTTAGTGGATCTCTCTTTCTGGACTAGGTCCCGTGGTTTTTCCTTTTCGGGTTTTCCACGTAAAAATTTCCGGTGTCAACTTTATTTTTCTGCACACTTAATTTTGTCGGTGCACATCCGCTTTTATTTGGGGGGAAAGATTTTTTCCGCTGCGCATTCGCTTTTCAATTGTTTGCGCGTTCGTCGCTTTCCCGTCTTTCCCAATAGTGAGAACTATCAATTGACCGTCGAAGTGTTGCCCACCCCACTTCCTCTATTGTTGCCCGAGGATGAATAATCTCAATGAAAGAAGACAACTCCTCAACTCTTTTCTGAGTGGTCGCTAATGAGGATGGCATCGCCAAAAGATCAAGCTTTGAGTGTGTTATGATCTTCTCATGTCTCGCTATCTGTGCGGTCAAGGCATCCAACTGGGCGTGCAGTTGAGAGATTATCTGATGACCCTATTTCAGGGCCTCTGAAGCATCCCTTGTTAGATCGGTCAGAGGAATCCGTCATCAAAATCGTGCAATTCCCTCTCACTACTGGCCAACTATTGCCAAGTCAGGACTGTTTGTCGCATGATGTCATATAATGGCTGGCGGTCAAAGCCACCCGCTCCCAAATCATCAAAGAGCCAGCAAAGGCGCTCCTCTTGGTCACAAAACATTTTCAAGGGAGTCTCAATGATCAAGGTTTGAATCTGCTTCCATATTAGCTTGCACCGTGTTTGTTCCTCTGTAATTACTGGGGTAGGTACTTCAGAAGGGGGGTGATTGGCTGAGCCGACAAAGAAGCAAGAGATGAAGTCTAATGTGTTATCTCAAATGATGCATCGCCTGTCGCTCGTATTGAAGGAACAGCTTCCTCAACAAATTTGAACCCACTGATGGGATGGTCGTCGCTAGGATGAGGATGCTTCCTCAAAGGCTCAACTGAATCTTGAATCGGCTCCATTATTGCTAGACAATGGGGTCGGTGAATCACATGGTTTGTCCACCTAATGGATCAACCTATTCAGCACACCACCCGGGTAGGCTTCCACCCAAGCCTAGGCATAATCGTAAGATAGGAAGACAGAGGCGCCTATAGACGGAAGTAGAATCTCAGCATTTATGTCCCCGCGCGCCAATATAATCCAAAATTGGCGGATAATCCCAGGATGTCGTTCTCCCCACACGCCAACTGGGGGGAAAGGAGAAACCCTTTGAATGCAACTGAATTGGCGAGCGAGCTGATAGGGGGTATATGGTTCGAAAATAATTAGCACCTCCACACGAGCCACAAAAACCCCATCCCGAAGAGAGATTTTGTATGACAGCTCAGCGAGAGAGCAACCGCCATTATCAAAAATTGGCCCAACCGATGCGGGATAAGGCATAAAGTCGAAATGATCAGACCGCCTCAACATGCCAATGACCTCATCAGGGAATAGTAGCATCACCTCAACACCAGAAATATGCAACAATCTGGGACGGAATAAGGCATCAAGGATCTCAGTTTTGTTATGATATTTGTAGCAGCGGAAGGGATCCCCTATCCAGCCAAATAAAAACTAGAAAGGATCGTCAATCCTATAAAGAACGCTACCTTGCTGAATATGACCCAGGAGTTGGTGGAGGCGAGCAAGAATTGGTACGGCTAGATAAAGATGTTGCCCCTTTGCTAATCGAGCTGTCATCGCCAGCATGCTAACTTAAATTCCTGAGCGTGCGTCCCTGACTGAGAAAAGCCATCTGTTCAAGAACATGGCTAAGAAACCCGCCAGCCTAAGGCTCGGGGATATCTCCTGTCTCACCCAGTAACCCCATGTGGTATATTATTCAGCTTCAAGGATTGCCCAATACGAGCCTATGCTGTCACGAACCTGTCAGGAAGGGCACCGGTGAGGGCGTATGGCGGTCGGCCAAGCACTGCTACGGTAGAGAAAGATATTGATCCAGTCCTTGATGGTTGATGATGAACTGGGAAACTCATACTACCTCGTAAAGGTAAATAGTGTGTAGGTGATCGGAAAATTCTAAACACCTCTGTGTAACCCAAAATGACCATGCCCATTCATCGTAAAGATTGACACCAAGTCGCAGATCTCATTTCGAGCTTCATTTGGTTCTCAAATCATTCAGGGAGGGGATAAATATGCTCGAATAACTTTTAGAAATGGGCTGCGGGAAAAAATTGCAACTACCCAGACCCTGTTGGGGCACAGCGGAGGTGCGTGGTACCTCAAACACACAAAAACCGGAGCAAACGGGGCAACACCAGAATTTTAACGTGGTTCAGTCGTATGACCTACATCCACGGGAGAAGGGGATCTTCTCTATTCACGTCTCTCCGGTTCTCAACGGAGGATTACAAAAATACATCACCCACACTTCCACCACACAACCAGATCACAGCTCTTCTCTTTATAAAGAAAAAAAAAATCTGCAACGTCAAAGGTTGGTTTTGGGTAGCTCATCTACCCATGGAGTCATCCCTGCCGGCTGCTCACCCACCTTGACCACCTCTTGGTGTCGGCTGCCAACCCTGGAAGACGTTTCCTGCAGCCGCCTGGTTAGTTGCCATCCACGGACTTCTTCCCCTGCAAAAAACCATCCCATATTGGGAGTGGCCCCCACAAATCTCCCTCTCACGACCAATTTGGGGTAGAAGCTTGACCTACAGTCTCCTTACAGGTGTCAAAAACTTCATCGGCAAATCGAACACATTTCTTCACGCCAGATGACGTAGCACTTCCATCGTCTTCAGTCGATCTCGGGATGACTGTGGTCCCCATCAAAAGATACAACCCTTGGTACTCCTTCCCAGTAAACTTCGTTGCATCCCCACGTGAGACTTCCACCACTCCACCTGCTATGGAAATCTTGAACCCTCTCGCATCGAGCCTGCTCAATGATATCAAGTTTCGCCTCATCCTCGGAACAAATTTTACATCAACCAGTTTACGAACACCTCCATCGGGCGTCTTCAATTTCACCGTCCCGACTCCTCGAACCTCGCATGTTGACCCATCACCAAGTCTCACTGAGTCTCGCACCTGCTGAAAAGTATCAAATGTTCCTCTCGTCGTACATATGTGTGCTGAGCTCCCTGAATCCGGAACCCATCCGTCTTCCTTTAGATTTTGAGCCCGCTCATTCTTCCTCTTTAGAAATCGGCATTCCCGCTTCATATGCCCATATCGTTTGCAGTAATGACACTGCACTTCTTCCCGTTCAACTTGCTCATCTGAGTGCACGCTTCCCGTTGTCACGCAGATTTCATCATCTGCATATATTCCTGTGATGTTCACATCCTCCTCTTCAACTTTCTTCTTCCCAGCAACGTACCGTTTGCGCTCTCCACAATCACTTTTATAGTGACTCTTCTTCTCGCACCAGAAACACGTGATTTCGCTAGGATTACGTCCCCTGGATTTTGGCCGTCATTCTTTACCTCCTGACTGTCGATGTCGACTCCTCCCACGCTGATCATCTCGCATCGCCATGATTTGCTCACCTGAATGCGTCGTGGGTCTTCGAAATGTCTCTGAATCTTGAAGTGACGCCATCACATCGTTCAGCTTTAATGTCTCCTTCCCCACGAGCAATGCAGTCACAAGCCCATCAAATGAGCTTGGTAGGGATGATAAAAGCAAAAGAGTTTTATCTTCCTCTCCAACTTTCACACTGAGCCCCAATAACTGTGTCAGGATCTTGTTGAATTCGTTGGTGTGATCCAACAAATTTGTTCCCTCGTTCATGCGCAACTGATACAATTTCTTCTTCAGGAACAACTTGTTGGTGAGCAACTTCGCCATATACCGCTGCTCCAACTTCTTCCAGATCTCCTTCGGTGATGTCTCGTCCAACACCGAGTACTTTACCTCATTCGTCAGACATAGCCGTATTGTGCTGACGACCCGCATCTCGAGCTCTTCCCAATCATCGGCACTGGTAGTCTCGGGCTTTTCTCCGATTAACGGTCCGATCATGCCCTGCTGCACCAAAAGATCCTTCACTGTGCTTTGCCACAAGCCGAAATTGTTTCGACCATCGAACTTCTCGATGTCAAATCTTGGAAGTGCTCCGCCACCCGTCATCGTCGTTGTCACAAAACGCGATCACCGCCGTCGATGTCACACCCTTTAATCACCACCTGAAAGAGTGCGAATTTTGAAAAACTAACCGTACGGATGCGTCCGGAACGATCGAAAAAGTCGGAATCAACTTCTGGATCGCCGAAATCGGACACCAATTGACCGAAATATGGTCAAAACCCGTTCAACGGTCCAGATCGCTCGCTGACGTAGCGCTGACGTGGCGCTGACGTGTCGCTGACGTGGCACGCCGGAATATTGCCGGAATTGTTGCCGGCGGTGTGAACAGTACCGTCTTCTCCGGCACGGGGTTACTGTTCACCCGCGGGTTTGACCGAACTTTGACCGGCCATATCTCCTTCGTTTCAACTCCGTTTTCCTCGCCGTTTGCGCCGTTGGAATCGTCTCGCCGTCCTCTTCCTGAATCTGCCCTCGGAAAATTTTTCCGACCACTTTCAATTTTTCAGCCACCGGAAAATTTGACGTCGTCTCACCGGTTCACCTCCATTCGCTCCGCCGCGCCTCTGATACCACTTGTTGGGGCGCAGCGAAGGTGCGTGGTACCTCAAACACACAAAAACATGAGCAAACGGAGCAACACCATAATTTTAACGTGGTTCGGTCATATGACCTACATCCACAGGAGAAGGGGATCTTCTCTATTCACGTCTCTCTGGTTCTCGACGGAGGATTACAAAAATACATCACCCACACTTCCACCACACAAACAGATCACAGCTCTTCTCTTTATAAAGGAAAAAAAATCTGCAACGTCAAAGGTTGGTTTTGGGTAGCTCATCTACCCATGGAGTCATCCCTGCCGGCTGCTCACCCACCTTAACCACCTGCTGGTGTCGGCTGCCAACCCTGGAAGACGTTTCCTGCAGCCGCCTAGTTAGTTGTCATCCACGGACTTCTTCCCCTGCAAAAAACCATCCCATATTGGGAGTGGCCCCCACAGACCCTAAGGGGAATTCACCAATGTGTAGGACGACCCCTAGAACTGTACCATGACCAATTGACCGCCTTCGGAAATCTATGTTTGAACATAATCTAGGGAGGATGACAACCAGCAAGACAGAAGGTTGCAGTCAAGCGAGGGAATGAAGACATCATCTAACTAACCGAATCCATATAAAGGAAGTCGGTATGATAAGGGGTAACCCTGAAGTTCAAACTGGGAAAAATTTTTCGAGGCCAGATTCGTGAAGAGGATGGCGAGACGAATCCAACGGCGCAATTGGCGAAGAAAATGGAGTTGAAACGAAGGAGATATGGCCGGTCAAAGTTCGGTCAAACCCGCGGGTGAACAGTAACCCCGTGCCGGAGAAGACGGTACTGTTCACGCCGCCGGCAACAATTCCTTCAGGAATTCCGGCGTGCCACGTCAGTGACACGTCAGCGCCACGTCAATGCCACGTCAGCAAGCGATCTGGACCGTTGAACGTGTTTTGACCATATCTTGGTCAATTGGTGTCCGATTTCGGCGATCCAGGAGTCGATTCCGACTATTTCGACCGTTCCGGATACATCCGTATGGTTAGTTTTTGAAAATTCGCACTCTATCAGGTGGTGATTAAGGAGTGTGAAAGCGACGGTGGTGATCGTGTTTTGTGACAATGAGGATGATGTTGTTGGGACACAACGGAGAGCGTTTGTTGTGGCGAGCCGCGACAACAGTGAACTCGAGCGGGGTTGTTGCTCGATAGGCTAAGTTGATGATGGACGACCGATGACTTTGGCGTGCGAGGCGGGATATAGGGCTCGTGGATGTGACCTGGCGAGGATGGCGATGATGGAGTTCCCTTCAAGGAACAGGCAGGGATGATTATGAATCCATCGTCAACTGTGGGGTGTTCGCCAATGACCCCTTTTTGGCGGTGGGTTGCTAGCAAAAGGATTGTGACAACCTTGATTTTCGGGTGCAAGAAGAATGATGGGGCGAAGAAGAAGCATGTTCGGTTTGCCGATGAACTTTCAACACCTGCAAGGAGACTGTAGGTCAAGCTTCTACCCCAAATTGGTCGTGAGGGGGAGATTTGTGGGGGTCACTCCCATTTGTGGGGGAAGTCAGTGGGAGAAGTTTGTCGGCAAGGATGGTCGATAACAACTGCAACAGGTTCATCTTCCTTGGTGGGCAGCTGACGCAGTGGACAGGAGCTAACGGTGGGAGAAAATTCAAGGGTTGATGAAGGCTGGCGAACAACCCTTGACATTCTAGATTTGTTTTCTCTATAAATGGGAATATTTCCTCTGATGAGATTTGAGGAGGGAGAGATGTAACAGATGTATTGTGTGATCCTCCAGGATGGTTTTCCGGAGAGAATAATAGAGTGATGGTCCCCTTCTCCCGTGGATGTAGGTTGGATGGCCGAACCACGTTAAATCCTTGCATTGCTCTGTTTGTTCCTGGTTTTGTGTGATTGGGTACCACGCACCTCCGCTGCGCCCCAACAAGGGGTAACCCTGAAGTTCAAACTGGAGAAACGACTTCAGAACCTCATTTTCGGAGAACACAAAATACCGAGGGTCAACGATACGATTTCTAGTAATCATGGCCCTCTAAATAACTGCGGTGAAAGATGTACGGGAACTGGAAGTCATTTGTACAAAACAAAGGAACACATGTTAGACAGGCAAAAAATATCGTCAAAAGATATGCTTGACTCTGAAAACATCACGTGAATCGCATGAACGAAGAAGGGATTCGCGATTGCAAGACAAAATATGGGTCTCGCGAACTGCATGACCCACATAGGACTTGAGATGGTCATGCAAACCGCATATGGTCAAGTGATCACGCGACCAAACCAGTAGATCCTGCGAAGCCTGCACAACAGCCATACGACCAAGGATAGGTCAAGGTTCAAGAAATTACCGAGATTTGATTCATTCGAACAAATTCCAAAACAAAGCAGTCACGCGGCGCAAACACGCAATCAAATCTCCTAAAACATTCATACGGCCAGTTCTTGCAGATAGTCTTGGGAATAAGTTCTTGCGGAGAGGTCTTGAAAACGAGATCTTACGACGAGGTCTTGTGAGGGAGTCACGCGACGAGAGTAATCGCGAGAAACTTGGGAGTTGAGGTCACCGATGAAATGAGTTTCCCCTCGCCTCCCTAGCCTCCCTATTTATAGAGTGCTCTACGAAATAAAAAAGGTCACATGGGAGACCAAACGTCACTCAAGACACCGATCGGCCACAGCCCCAAAGACTCAAGCAGGCATTTAAGAACTGAGCCCTTGTCCCTATGGGCGTCACTCCTAAGAAGGAGAATTTTTTGACGCCCACCAAGTGAGCATTCAGAATGAAAGAAACTAGTACTCGACCGTGGAACGTCATTGATTAATAGTTTTTCTTTTAATAAGAGATTAATATTTATAAAAGTTGAGAAGAAACAGTAATTTTGACTAAATTTTAATTAGAAAGCAATGGAAAAGTATATGAATTTTTAAATTTTGAGAAAGAAGATTTGAATTCATTTACAATTTCATTCACAATAACTATAATGCGGGCACTAAAATAAAAAGTGAAAAAGAAAACAAAGGTAAGGCAGTGATTGAAATAATAAAAATGAAAAATGTGAAAATGAATGAAATAATAATAAATTGAATGACTAGGATGTTCGGGAAAAAAGAAAACAGAGTGAAACTTTCCATCGTGTATATGGAAAAATATGGAAAAAGGGATGTAGAGATCAAGACAAATATGAAACAAAAGATGCAACTGACTAAAATAAATAAATGAAGATAGAGAGTCGACAGCCACTTCATATTACATGACAACATGAAATTGAATCAAAAAAAATATATAAATACAAATTGATGTATTGTATGCAATTTGAATACATAATATTAAGAAAGCAATGGTAATATTTCAAGATGTATTGTATGCAATGTGAATGTAATTTCAAATAATATATACACATGCATATGACTAAATATGCCTTCCTGTACAGTCACTTACCATTATATTTGTTCATAACAAATATTGTTGTATACTATAAAAATATTTAAATTAAAGACTATTGAAACACATACATATTGCATACTATAAAGTGAAGTATTATGCATAAAGTAATTAATATAAAAGAGTCGGTCCCTCATAGATATAAATACATTACCTAAAATGTAATCATGCAACTGAAAAAATATCCATATAGATAGGGCCACTGAAATGCATCTCATAGTGTAAATGCAGGATTTTATAAAATACATGCCTACAATATGCAGACTATTGGAGGAAAACAGTTGGATAATAAGATGTAAATATGAAATTAATTATTTACATAAAGTTTCAATGACAAATATGATAAGGACTCTCTATTGAGTCTTTATATCTTAGAATTATCGTCGTTTCGGATGTTAACTTACTCGTTTTCTTTTATATGTTTTATTACGTAAGCCATGTTTTTCATGGATAGATTGTACCTTATTCATATCCAGAATGATATCAAATCCTTAGATACTATTATTAATCATCAAATGATAATTATACTTGAATGGATACGATGGGGAATGAATCTCATCGCGTTCGTGGAGACGGTAGTCCGTACGTACACACGAGCGACAATATCATTCTTTTGATATTAAAATAATATTTAATTGGATGGTATATCATATATACAGAATCATTATCATGTTATATTTATTATTTAAATGAATTACACATCATTATTATAACCATCCAAATAACAATTTATTGAATAACAATTACACCACGACGTGGAGACGGTAAGCCGTACGTACGCACATATGGTGACATGTTATTCAAAGGATGGATAGAATACTGAATATGGTTGTAAAATATTTATAATAACATCACAGTATATATAAGATATTGGAGTTATTATTTTAGAATGGTAAAACAAATAAAGAAGAAGTTGAAGAAGAAATGAATTTGAAAAAGGGTGGTGAAAACATTACCTCTTCTTCGGGTTCTTCCTTTTGATTTGATCAAAAGGGCTCCTTAGGTTGGCTTTATGATCAAAATAAGGCCTCTAGGTTGTAGTGAGGAAAGTTTAGAGAGTATTTGGGCAGATTTTGGCCAAGCCAAATGGCTTTGAAGGTGTGAATTAATGAGAAGGGGGAGTGCCCTTTTATAAGAGGGGTGAGGGGCACCTTTGGAATAGCTAGAAATATTATTTTATAATAAATTCATATTCGGTTTCTAATGGCTCCAAAGTGGATTATTTAAAGGTCAATGTGGGTATGGGTCGAAAACCACTCAACCAATAGAATTTAGATAGGTTCGGGTCATTATATTAACCTTATCTTTTAGTTTTAACTCTTAGTTAATTAGTTTGACACTTATCATGTCACTTTGCATTTTTATATTATATAGTTAATAAACTTACTATATACCTTCAAGCGACCCCTAAGTGGTCCATTAATGATACACATATCATGATATAAGTCTCTTGGTTGAACCTTAGATTTTTAGGAATTTAATATCAATTAATAATATAATATTTGTTTTAAAAACTCTTTTATGTCAATTTTGACACTATTCAATAATTGATTTTTGTGAAAATAATAACAAAATGATTACTTCGAACAAAGTTAATTAAGTCAATCCTAACATTTCATATTAACCTATAAAATTAGTTTAATTCATAAAAAGTCTCAAATTATATTTATTTGGGTATTTATAATATCAATTATTTTAATTTTTCACTATTATGGTAATTACTGCATCATCATTGTGTCATAAATAAATTAAATTATTTATTGTCTAAAAATTATAAATAAAATATAATTATGTATGAAATATTTTTATATTTCTAATTAATATTTACAATCGAATTTACCTTATGTATAACCCTATATTAAAAATGTTTTATTAAATAAAATTTGATTTTAACTCTTTTAACTCTTCTTTGAATTAAATAATAATAAATGTTCTAATCTAATCCAAGTGGACCTAAATGATAATATTTTATTCCTAAGGTTGTTTTTGGTCGAGATACACTTGTCCAATAGAATTAGGACATGTGTTAGGGTAATATTAATATCATTTTTACCCTTAATTACCCTATTTACTTTTAACCGTGGTAAATAAAAGTAAAAAGTTACTATTCACAAAAAAAATATTTTCATCTCATTGAACCACATTTTACTCCTTGATATTAACTATGTCTCTCATGTTTTCAAAATTCCACTCACAGAAGCGGTAAAATTAAGTTTTATGAAAAATTCAGTTTTTTAACTACCACTTAGTGGTTTCACTATTCATCAAAAAATGAAGTTTTTCAGAAAAAAACCAAAAATTCACCCTAGGCTAATTTCGATATTCTGAATCCAAAAATGAAGTCCATTTTGAAAAATAAAATTTATAAATTTCAAAAAATGGTTATTACTATTCATAACGGCTAGTTTGATTGGTTGTGGTGTGTTAGAATTCGATGTTGCGTACAACACACGCTATTGCGTTATTTAAAGAGAAGCGTACCGTAGAAGCTTGGGGTGTTACAACCTGGAAGCTATTGTTATAGGAAAACTCGACTAAGGGGATATGCTTCTCCCAAGATCCCCCAAAGTCTAAGACGCATGCACGCAGCATGTCCTTTAGCACCTGTATCGTACGCTCTGACTGACTATCGGTCTGAGGGTGGTAAGTTGTGCTCAAAAGTACCTGTGTACCCAGTGCCCTCTGAAAACTCTGCCAGAAAAGAGACGTGAAGCGAACATTCCTATCAGAAACGATAGAACGAGGGACCCCATGAAGACGTACGATCTCTCAGATATACAGTCTTCTGAGCTCGTCAACACCGTAGGTCTCCTTGATCGGCAAGAAGTGTGCTACCTTCGTGAGTCTGTCTGCAACAACCCGCACGACATCATTACCTCTAGGTGACCTCGGAAACTCTGTCATGAAATCTATCGCGACATCATCCCATTTCCATTCTGAAATGGGTAACTGCTGTAACAGTCCAGCTGGTCTCTGATGCTCCGCCTTCCCCTGCTGACAAGTGGAACACCTCGTAACAAAACTAGCTACATCTCTCTTCATACCCGGCCACCAGTACTGACGTCTCAAATCGCGGTACATCTTGGTAACCCCAGGATGAACTGCCCAAGATGAAGCATGAAACTCTCGCATCAGCTCCTCACGTATATCCCCTGGAACCCATACTCGTCTATGGAAACGCAAAACCTCATCGTCGCCTATCGTCCAACCAGGAGAAGGGTCCTCACCTGCCACCGACTCCCGTAGAACTAGGCCCTCTGGATCAAAGAGTTATCTTATACTTACTCTATCCAGTAGGGTATAAGTCACAGCTAAAGATGAGAGATAAATCTGCCCCTGATTGTCGTGCACCTCTAGATGCATCTCAGAGAACAAAGTCATGAGCTGCCACTCATCGCTGGCCTCCTGCACTGCCTGTATCGGAGTCTTCCTGCTCAGTGCATCAGCTACTACATTACCTTTTCCAGGTGTATAGGCAAGCTCAAAATCAAAGGATTGTAGGTATTCGACCCACCTCCTCTGCCTCAGATTCAAGTCATGCTGAGTAAAGATATACTTGAGGCTTTTGTGGTCGGTAAAAACCACAAAATGCTCCCCCAATAGATAATGTCTCCAACAACGCAACGCATGTACAACTGCAGCTAACTCGAGATCATGTGTCGGGAAATTCCTCTCATGTGGCCTCAACTGCCGAGACCCGTACGCAAAAACTCGGTCGCCCTACATCAACATTGCTCCCAGCCCAATACCTGATGGATCATAGTAAACTGTATATCTCTTCCCCTGCTCTGGGAGTATCAGGATCGGTGCTGATGTCAACCTTCCCTTTAGGTTCTGAAAATCTGCCTCGCAATATTCCGACCAAATGAACTTTACACCCTTCTTAGTTAAGCCCGTCAACGGCGCTGCTAAGCGGGAGAAGTCCTGTATGAAACGTCTGTAGTAACCAGCCAGTCCTAATAAACTCCGTATCTCAAACACGTTCTTAGGTTGCTCCCAGGAAACTACTACTCTCACCTTCTTTGGGTCTACTGAAACTCCGGCCTCTGAGATGATATGACCCAGGAAGTGAATCTGGTTCATCCAAAAGTGGCACTTTGAGAGCTTAGCATATAGTCGATGCTCTCTCAGTGTACTCAATACGATCTCAAGATGGGTGGCATGGTCATGTCGAGTGTGAGAGTACACCAAGATGTCGTCCATGAATACTACCACAAAAGAATCAAGATACGAGTGGAACACATGATTCATCAGAGCCATGAAAACCGTTGGCGCGTTCGTGAGTCCGAACGGCATAACCATATACTCATATAGACCATACCTACTCCTGAAAGTTGTGAGAGGTATATCAGATAGTCTAACGCGCAGCTGATGATATCCTGATCTCAAGTCAATCTTCGAGAACACTCATGCTCCACGAAGATGATCAAAAAGATTATTAATCCTCGATAAGGGATATCGGTTCTTAACCATCAACTGGTTCAGCTTCTGATAATCCATGCAAAGTATGAGGGTACCGTCCTCCTTCTTTGCAAAAAGGACCGGCGAACCCCAAGGAGAAGTACCGGGTCGGATAAAGCCCTTTGCCTGCAACTCCTCCAACTGCCTCTTGAGCTCCTGCAACTTAGGTGTGGCCATCCTATAAGGAGGAATGGACACTGGTGCTGCTCCTAGCACAAGATCAATAGAGAAATCCACCTCTCGCTCCGGAGGAAGACCTGAAAAGTCGTCCGGGAAGACATCCCTGAAACGATCAACCATTGGAGGGAAATTCGTCTGACAAGTCCCCTGGTCATCCAGATATATGCTCGCAATCTGGGTTGTGACTCCACCTCGCCCATGATGCTCTGGTCCATCTCTACTCACCTGAACATCCCATTCTCCCTTGTATAGAAACTCTCCGCCCTTTGGTGACGTGAAACGCACCCTGCGACGATAGCAGTC
Organism: Viscum album; assembly: GCA_963277665.1. NCBI lineage: Eukaryota > Viridiplantae > Streptophyta > Magnoliopsida > Santalales > Viscaceae > Viscum > Viscum album. The sequence goes on from CAUJRU010002552.1 coordinate 17,473, forward strand.
TACAAAGGCCCAAAAGGGAACCAACCAGTCCATCCCGAGAATGATGTCATAGCTCGTCATCTCTAGGATATAGAGGTCCCAAAGGAAGTGACACCCACCAACCTCAAGAGGGAACTCCTTGCACTGACGCACACCAGTCATTCTAGTCCCCAACGGAGTGTCTAGCGTCATGATATTGGAAGAAGTAGAAACACAGAGCCCAAGGCTCTCCACAATGGGTACAGATATGAAACTATGTGTAGCACTTGTATCAAAAAGTACTGAGGATAAAACAGAAGCTACTAGAATAGTACCTTTAACTGTAGAAGGTTTGGGATCCTGCTCATGCTGGGTCTGTTGCACCGCATATGCCTGCCCAGTGCCGCGGCCCTGCGACACAGCCTAGCTACCCCGATCTGTCCCACCATGCTGCCTCTGAGATCCTGGTGTCTGGCTACCACGGCCACGACCACCATCTTTTCTTGCATGCCCTGACGTACTCCAGTTCCCCGACTGGTAAGAATTCATTGGTCCTGCTCCCATACGCGAAGTCTACACATAACCCCTCTCACTAGCCACTGGTGGAAACGCCCTGCAAAAGCGCTGCAGATGACCCATCTTGCCGCAAGTTCAGCACTCCACTAGATCACGTGGACACTGTGGCCTCTTGTGCCCCTCTCTACCACACTGGTAGCACATAACCTGGCCACCTAAAACATTCTTCTGGCTGGTACTTCCGCCCTGAGAGAAGTCTGTCTGTCTCTTCCTCTTACCAATAGAAAAAGTACCAGTAACTGGTGCTGAACCGCCCTGGCACACACCACTAGATTCTCGAAGGTTCCTCTCTGTGATCAATCTCTGGTTCACAATAGTGTGTATAGTAGGCAACCTGAAGACATTCACCAACACTCAGATGTCATGCTGAAGACCATCCTCAAAACGTCTGGCTCTCAACGTCTCATCACCCACCAGCACGGGTGCAAAGCACTGAAGCTCCGTAAAACAAGCATAATAGTCCATCACTGACATAGTTCCCTATTGTAGATTCATGAACTCTCGAGCTCTATCTACCCTCAGCGTCTCTGGGAAGAAAAAGTCATAGAAAACTACCTGAAAATCTTCTCACGCCATGTCCATGTGATGCTCTGACTGGGTGGTAACATCCCACCACCTCTTGGCGGAATCATGCAGCATGTATGTCGCGAGCTTGACCCTCCGCCCTGGAGGCGTCTCAAGATGCTCGAAAATAGTCTGCATCGACCCCAACCAAGACTCCGTAGCTTGTGGTCCTCCATCCCCTAAAAACGTAGGCAGATGCTGCTGCTAGAAGATACGTGTCAGCTCGGCCATAGATGTGGCAGCCTACGGTGCTGCCTGAAAGGTCTGCATGAACCGCAATAAGCCTTCACAGAACCGTGCCTTTGCGCCTGTGTCCGGTATAACAGCTGGTGTTGCATCTGGTTCTACTGGAGGATCAACCGGTAGCCCATGGCCCACCATCTTCGGAGTATTCTCGTTGCCGCTCTCCTGGCGAACAACGCGCGGTCGTCTAGGCGGCATGACACTACAAGGTCAAAAACATGCCTTAGAACAAGATTATCAAAGACCGAAGATGAAGAAACCCAAAGGGAACAGGAGGAATAAGGCATTCAAAAAATTTCAAAACAAGACTATACGGCGTGTACTTGACTTCTCTTCCCCTGCCCGGGTCCTTCTGCACGGCTAAGCCACACGACTCCCGTTTGAACAAAAACTACACGGCGTGTATTTCATATACACGGCGTGTATGGTGTTATTTCCAACTGCCCGTGTTGTCTGTGACACGACCGACTACTCGGCTTGACACTACACAGCATGTTACACCCGCACACGGCGTGTCAACAACCCCGTTTCCCAATCACACGACCAAGTCCACACGGTCTGTCCTCGGACAAGACTACACGGCGTGTCCCCAAAGGTACACGACGTGTTCAAGGAACGGTAACAGCGACCCGTGTTGTTAGTTACATGGTCGAGTCCCCAAGTCACACTACACGGCGTGTTCATAATTGACACGACGTGTTCTGTAAAGGATTTCACCGACCCGTGTTGTTAATTACATGGCCAGACTCCGGGTCAAAACTACACGGCGTGTATAGCTGGTACACGGCGTGTTTTACCCAAGCTCTTCCCTACCCCGTGTCGCCGCCCACACGGTTTGTGACACGAGAAGAGACTACACGGCGTGTAATCAGACTACACGGGGTGTACTCAAAAAGTTTATTTTTTTTCCGAACAGAAGGTCATACACGGCGTGTTTAAAATACTACACGGCGTGTATACTGGGTTTTCGGACAGTATGCCTTAGAAACTTCCCCGAAACCCAGAAAATACTGAAAAACAACACCTAAGTGTCAAATTTCAACCCGTGAGGGCCCATACTCCTCACGAATCAAAGTTTGACATCTTATCTGTGTTATAACAAAATAATCAGTCAATGATCCACCAAATTCCGGTCAATGGGGGCCCATACTCCCCAAAAACCAAAGTTTGGGGTCCATTCTATAAACAGCCTTACACAAAATACCCTATCACATAACAGGTAATTATCAAGCAGTTATCACAACAGTATGCTTTTCTAACACATCAACTATCACAACAACATGCAATTTTTCTAATGCACCTACATGGCATGGAAACTATGAATGGCATGTGATTTCTAGCATGTGCCTAAATGATGCATGAGATGTCATACACTCATCTCATCGGGTTGCAACTAAATAGAACACATTGATAAAATATAAACAGCACAATACAAGTGTGTCACCCAACGGTGAAATCATATCAACTGTAAGATTTGAAAAATCAGAAAATTGCAAAATACGAGGTAGATTGGCTTTTCCCTGTACGCGGGTTAGCTACGCCCAGGCACAACGTATTACCAACTACCATTCGTCTTATCCCTGACTAAGGCTCCAAACAGTAAGTCAAGAAAAGAACCCCTCTAATACCACTTTGTAACGTCCCGGTTCCGGGTGCCACTCAACGGGTGCCCCGACCCCGATTCGCCACGTGACCTCAAACCCGTTTCCCCAAATACCAGAGGCTGCCGACTAGCAGTGAGGGCTCAGGTCTGATAGTGGGAAAACTATGCCCTCATTTGTCAAAGTGTAGCGTAGCGAATTACAAAATAAAACATACAACAAGCAGCGGAAGCAGTAAACCATACACAACTGAAATAAACAACAGCAATGAATATCACCAACAGTAGATAAATAATGATGCTACGTGTCTTAAGTTCTAAGAAAATAGCCAGAACATGTTATACATCAATACAGTACACCCAAAAGCAAAGTACAACAAAATAAGAAAAACGGTTGGCAGCGGCATCGCGAGCCTAGGCTCGGTCCCATGCCCTCCTACTCCTTAGCAGCAACAGTCAAGTACCTGTATAGGGACTCTTTCCCCTATCCACACCTGCAGAAACGTAATCTGTTTGGGCCGAAAAGCGTGACCCATACAGGGTGTGAGAAAAAAATTCCCAGTAGGAACCCACCAAAGGCTCGTGCCCAATTGCGTGAAAGCATACAACGACAGTGTGCAGTAGTAAAATGCAATAAAGTAAGCAGTACTCAAAAGTATCTAATCACCAGTTATATTGCCATTTTATTATCCATTTAATCCATTAAATTTAAAATACCACCACAGTGAATATTCTAAATAACCAGCTAATGTCCTCAGACATGTAAACTCCTACCCTCAGGTAAAGAGTATCCAACACAAGAATCTGCCCGCAGGCATAACAGAGTTTGCCCTCAGGCGTAGGTAGTGTAGCCCACAGGCACAAAAGAAGTTTCCCTCATGCCGAAATAACTGCTGCCCTCAGGCTAAATAGTGCAGTGCCCACAGGCTAATCACAACAACGCCCTCAGGCTAAACAGGTAATCGGGCCATGCCCAACATGCAAACAAGCAGTAAATAAGCAATTCCTCTCAAGGCAATTTTACAATCACTACTTTTAAGGCATACCCTCGGGTATCCTGGCCAAACGGCTAAACAGTGGAACACACCCCCGGGGTGGTTCCGGATCCAAGCAATGATCCCAACCAGTATTTTAATATCATAATTAAATACCTAATCAATTCTAGGTGTTTAATATAGCTACGGCCTCAGCCACACGACACCCCAACATGGGTTCGTGGCACAAAAAACGCACCAAACACACAACAGTTGGAAAACTAAACACCAAGCCACCTACCTTATACGCCAACGAACGTTATACCCGAATGTCGACTCCAGAAACGCCCAAGAACGACGTAGATATGACGAAGAACAAAACCCACTTAACCTCAAATAACTCATGTTAGGAGAAGAATTGGTAAGAAGCAGCCATGGAGATGGAAGCCCTTACCTGTGCGGTTCCAACGAGATCGTCTGAGGTGGAAACCGATTCCCGATGAACACTCGGCGGATCTTCAAAGGTTCGGCCTCCTCCTTTGTCTCCAAAACGACTCAAATGCCTCCTCTGCCAAATGAGGAGGCTACTGCCGGTTTTAAGCCGGAAAAAAAAGTACACGATGTGTACTTCCGAGTACATGGCGTGTACTTCCCAAATTTTAAATTGTTCCCCTGACGGCTTCCCGCCAGCGCGACACTGTTCGCCTGCCGACAAGAGTACATGGCATGTAATCCTGAGTACACGGCGTGTACTGCTGCCCATCTGGCGGCTACTCTACCGCCTTACTGTTTTGGACTGCCGACTGACTACACGGCGTGTACAGGACCCCTACACAGCGTGTAGTCGGTTCCTACACCCTTCGTCACTGACATGGCTACACGCCTCGTGTACTCATCCCAACACAGCCATAAGTACACGGCATGTGGAAAAAGTACACGGCGTGTAGTTCCAAAATTTAGGATTTTTCCCCCATTTTCCTTATTTTATTAAAAACACTTAAGGAAAAGAGAAAAGAAGAAGCACGTACCTCAAAGATAAGAACTGAGTTCTTACAAAACGGGAGGTGCTCGGATCAAAACCAAGCAGATGTTTTTTTTGAATTACCTATACCAACAGTTTTATGAAACCATTGGTATAGGTTTTTTATGTGACTTATACCAACAGTTTTCCTAGAACCGTTGGTATAGACATATCCCAACGCCAAACCAGTCAACCGTCCTCCAAACTGTTGGTATAGGCTATACCAACGGTTTGGAGACCTATACCAGCGGTTCCAAACTGTTGGTATAGGATTTTTTTTCTATTAGTGTAACAGTGCGGTAGCTACTGCCTCAACCTGAAGTTGCGACACAATTACCTGGGCTGAGGCGCACGGTTACCACTAATCGTGCGCCAACCATGTGCCATAGTCTACTCACCCCAAAACACCCAACTTCCCCAAAAACTCAAGAGGAAACCCAAGGAGGAAAGCTAGGCCAAGGATAAAGGGGAAGAAACCCCAAAAAAATCAACCCCGTCACACTCGGTTCCCGAGAAAAGAAATGAGGATCAAACCTGAACCGGAACCAGAGATAAATTTAAAAACCTAGGTGTGACAGTGGCATTAATCTCAAATATATGTCATATGGTATAGATACATCATACTGAATGGATACAATATATGTTTGACTATCAGGTGTTGGGGGCTCATAAGAATTGAGACTTCTTCTCATAAAGTCCACACTTAGTGATCTTTGGTAGGTGGGATCATGAGGACAGACCCACCAATAGAAACACCACATGTTTCAGGTTTCATTAGATGTTCTTATCTACGTACATGTGTATTTGTCTCCTGACTTAAGATCATTATCAATGTGTGTCATTTGATTGCGTATTTTGATGTAAGGAAAAAACACGATAATAAAATCGTGGCGAGGTAGCTTTTGTTGGGTGTATCATTGGTGGTATGACATTAGTTGAATGATCATGATAGAATTTGTCGTTGTTGAGTTGAGGAAGTGATATATCTCAGGCCTGGTTGATCATGATGGTAGTACCTTCATAAATCTTTGGTCAAGGTAGTCAAAGGTAAGTCCGTCCAGTTATATCAATAAACAATAAAGAAAGAGAGGATGATGACACAAGTGTGCGTCCTACTTTATGAGATATCTAAACATAAAGAGATTATATTACACAATATGTGTTCATAGGTTGGTTGTCGTTGTTATGGTTATTCTTTATCTCTTTAAGGGTATCGATGGGTTATTAGACTCCATTGTTGGTCTGTGAAGACTATTCAATGCTATCGATATAAAAGCCTAGAGGGTCACACACAATAACATATTCAATAATCTATCATATTCTATTGAATAGGAAAATAGGTCATGGTGGGGCCCACCATGGGGTCTGAGAGTTATCCAGTTTTATCGATTACCGAAAAATAAATAAATTTATTATTGTTCAAGTAAATAATAATTGGGTTGAATTTATTTATTAAAAGTATTCATGAGGTATTTAGTGAATACAAAAAAATATTATACGAATAAATATTATTTTAATATTTTAGGTTCGTTTAATATTAAGCGGAAATTACAAGTCAAGTTAATGACTTGAGTTTATCACGTAATATATTTAATATATATTACAGCTATGTGATAAAATATAAATAATTTTTATGACATGGTTTAGTTCGTCATAATTATTTATTTATTACTAATTTAGTGGATGTTAAATATATAGAGGTTGAGGAACCCTTTTCTGGATATTTGAACATTCACTGTATATAGAAGAAGAGATACTCTCGTACAATGACTATTCACTGCGAGTTCTTCAGAGTCTATCTCTCATCTTCCACTTTCTAAAGAGAGAAGCTCTCGATCTAAGTGATCAGATCGAGCTCATCTCCTTACATCGAAGGAACGTTGATGCAGTGATCGCCGGGACGTCGAAGACATCGTCGGATCACCGCGCTAGCACCCAAAATCCGATGATCGACGCTCTTGTAAATTTTTGAAGTGTGTATGGATGATCTAAAGAGATTCTACTTTGGATCTGTCAAGCAATGGTCACCGGTGACGAGTGGCACACGAGCGCGCTTCGATTTGAATGAGGTACAAGTTTAATTTTAATTTATGTGCTCGGTTTAGTTCACGTGAGATCCTTAGAACCGTATTGGGGCTCAGATCGCCCAAGACAACAGGTATCGTCGTCCCGATGATAAAAAAAATTAAATCTCCGACCCACCGGTTTCCGCTGTGCGCCCCAGTACCTTCAGGGGTTCCCCTCCATGATGTTTCAAGGGGCAACATGGTTTAATGATTCTTGATGGGGGGACTTATAGACTGATAACATGATGCGATGACTACTGACAGGGGAGACAATGTGACGTAAGACTGATAACACAACATGATGCAAGCTGCTCATTCAGACCTTCAGATGATCTCCTTCAGGGGCATTTGGGCCACATCTAATTAGGAGTAACTACCAATAGCGATTGCTGATGATATTAAAATCAACTGTCAATGATGGTGGTTAATTTCATCTAGGAACAAAGCTTTTGTTGTCATTGTTTGGCAGTCACACAAGGCTTTCAGCGTTCATTCCATATACCCGCAAAGTCTTATTACCATGTGCATTGTAATATATATTATGCATATACTATGATACACACATGCATGTACATAAACAAACACACACATATGTGCACATTAGGTATATATTATCACATGTATTATAATATAAATCATGTTTGAAATATGTTATGTGTATATACATTGAGCATAGGTAGGGGTGTTTAATGGATCTTGAGTCTAGAGGTTTGGTCCGCAACTCGCATTTATGGGTATGTTGAGTGAGCGGAAAATGGTTCATATTTTAAATGGGCTGGGTAGAAAAGTATGTGACTTGAATTAGATACGACCCGACCCGTGGGCTAATAATATCTCCCCCCCTCTTGACGACAAATATATATAATTTTTTAAAATGTGATGAATATATATATATATATATAGATAGATAGATAGATAGATAGATAGATAGATAGATAGATATGTAGGTATGTATCTATGTGTGTGTGTATATATATACACTATTATTTATTATTGATTGATATTTTTAAAATTAATTTTTAATCCAAGTTATAAATGTAACCGATTTGTTTCACTCTGGAACCGGATCAGACTTCATTTTTTGAGTCACATTAATCGCAGGGAAGGGACGTCTTTAAAGCCGGAGCCGCCTGCGCCCCGTCCAGACCGTTGACCTCTCCGAAGCGGGGGATACTGGTTAGGCTTTTGGGCTTCGGACGAGAGTGGGACACGCCGGTGGTCTGGTCAAGTCCTCCCATCAACTGATTCAAATGCCACACAGAGAGCAGGGGCTGGGGAAAGAGACGGGGAAAGCTCCTAAGGGGAAGAACGGGGATCAGAAGACGGAGGCTTCCCTCCCCACGGCTCGCCACCACAAATCATGCCTTGCAATAGACGTCTAATATATGGGTTAGTACTCTATTCCACGAAAAGTGCGGCTGCGATTCCCGTGATTCTTCCTCTTACTTCCCGACGTCCCATTGTAGTGTAGTAGCATTTGAAAACAAAGTCTTTGTGTTCTCCATCTCGCACTGCTCAACGATCCATTAAGGGAATGCTGCGTTTCCCTCAACCCCTCATCGTGAAGCCTCGATTTGTATCCCCTGGGAAGTGCGGCGGATATTCTTCGTCTTCTTCTTGACGTCCCGTTCGTAGTAGTATTTCAAAATAAAGTCTTTTTTGTTATTCATCTGGCACTGTTCAACGATTGATGCGTTTCCCCCAACCCCTTGTCATTGTAGAACAGAGGTACCGCTGGCATGAGAAGGCAGGTTACCCTTACTTCAAGATGCCATATGAAATGGCAACCTACAAACGGTCTCAAAACGGCTGGGTGATACGGCGCCTGACTAGCGGACCCAAAATGCCGGGTGATACGATGTCCAATTTTGCAGACCTAGATTGGTGAGGTGAAACGACGCTTGACTAGCGGACCCTAAAATGCCGAGGTGAAACAATGTCTATTTTTGCGGACCCTAAATTCTGATTGACAGCAAAGGTCTGCAGTAGGGAGCAACGGAGAACCTGATAGAGGCAAAAAACTCAATTTGCACCGGTTTGTGCGTAGCAGATGAGAGGGGTGTTCGGCCTAGTGCAGTGAGGGATGAGGTGGAGGCCGCCTGCCTGTGCGTGGTGGTCTGCAAGGAGAGGATTGGCGCCTTGATCTGGAGAGGGTGGCCCTCGCTGGGAGTCCGCCGCTGCTCTGGCTGTGTTGCGATGGTGTGCAACCGAGAGAGTGGGAGAGGGGACCTCCGTCTGGAGGGAGGGTGGCCCGCCTTGTAACGACTCAAACTTTTGAATAATATTTGTCTCCTAAATTTGTGTGTTATTTTATTTTATATTCAACAAAACCATATCCTTTAATTAATGAAGTGAGTATATTTAAAATGATACCGTTGGGTTTCGATTGTTATATGACCGTTGGAAACTAATCTCTTAACATTATGATTATTGTTTATAAATACAAATGATTTTGGTTAATACAGAAAGAGGAGTTGATGACCTCATCCAGTAGACTCAGGCCATACGAAGCCTATCTCTCAGAGCTTGGGAAGGAGGTTTCATCACTAGGCTTTGCTCTGAACCAAGCCCAAACTGAGCTTCAACATATGAAGCTTGAACAGAATCGCCTACGGGAGAAGTTCAAGCTGATAGAAATCACCACTCGGACAATGTTGTCTGAGCCGTCACAAGATTCTATTACCATAACACATCTTACTTTTAGGTCCTATGCAGATGTTATAAGGGGTTATGTAACGGGGCCTTGGTTACTTTGTGTAATCATTTTTGTATAAATTAAATTGTTATTTCTTATTATGGTAAAATTTGTGAATTTTAAATGTCCAGATAAATATAAGATGAATTTATAGAAGTTCCATATTATTGGTGAATTTTGAAAAAATGGTATTTTAAAATATTTTTTGTATACATTAAATAATATATAACGTGAAATGATTTTCAAAAAATTGTCTTTTACGGTTGTGATCAGTAAGAAATTTAGAGTATAATATGATCAACTTAATTTTTAGTGAATAGTAAAGTATGAATAGTAATATTACCCTTATGAATAGTAATGTGACCAATGGAATGATAACCTCACTTAAGAAAGTATAAATATAATTTAGGCATCTTGAATGGTAATGTGATATAATAGCATAAGTAAATAACTGTTTCAGAAATTATTAGTTATGTATTAGTATTTTTTTGGGTAAATAATGTTTCTTCTTAAAAATTAAATATCTAATAATTAGAAAATTATTTTTATAAAATGAAGTTCATTTTTGAATTCAGAGCATCGATATTAGATTAGGGTGAATTTATGAGATTTTTATAAAATGTTTTGGTTTTCGGTGAATGGTAAAAATACGGTTTTAAGTTTCGGTATGTTTAATGACATAATTAATGATGTAATAATGATGTAATAATTCTGGTCGACTTGTGAATAATAAGATATGTTATGAGGTGTTCCAAGTGACCAATACCATTGACAAATACCACGGGCAAACTCACGATTTTGCAAATACCACCGATGAGGCGTCCTTTGGAAATTAATTAAATATTTCATCACTTTTGTTATAAATACCAACCCATTCCGTCATTATTTTCATTCCAAATTTCTCCTCAACGAAGCTCTGGTTTTTTTTTACTTCCCAAGGAGTCCTTCCAAGGTGCCCTCAAGCCCCCCAAGGTCCCAACCTTCAAGCTTTCGAAGTTACTCTTCAAGGTAAGAGAATCTTTCACTCTCCTATTTTAAGTCATGACTTCCTTTATATTATGTCTTCTAGTTTCCATGTGGGGGTATGTTCTTATATATCTTTATTACTGCCCATTTCATGTCCAATTGATGAGAGACCCTTTCCGCTCTCATCAATGGATTTTCTGAATTTTTAAATGACGCTGTCAGGCTGTCGAATTTTTGTAAAAGAAATCACATCTTTTCTTTTCTTTTAAGTTTCCTTTTCATGTGGTATATCATTCAAAAATCCATACCATGATCTTATTTAAATTGTATTCTGTTCCTATACTGTATTATGAGTTATTTATGAGTGGGTGACTCTTGTCTTCTCTCTTTTTAATGTTTTCTAAAAACCATGTTATATGGTTGTTATGCTGCAGAAATTTCGTCCAAAAACCTCTTTTTTCCTCAAAAAATTCTCTTATTTTCTTTATGTGAATACCCAAACCTAATTTAGTTCTGGGGATATTCATCAATACATTAAAATGGTATATTTGATTCTGGAATTGACATACATGAAACTTTCATTCATTTTCTATGGGTTATAAATGACACAACGATCAAGTTTTTAAGCACTTTTAAAACGTCACGATTTTGAAATGAAACCCTTTTCTTTTATTCTCTATGAGTTATTTATGAAATGTTTGATTATGATCTATGTGGTTCACATGAAAATAAAGACATATTAAGAGTGCACCCTGATAGCGCTTCAATGCATTAGGTAAAGAATTTAATCTATAGAGATGACAAGTTTCACGATACCTTGGTGAATAACTCTGGTAATTTTTATGACTCCTTGGGAATGAACCTTGGTGATATGTTCATGAATGTCTAAATTAAATGTTGTAGCCACATATTAAAGTTATGATTCATGTTCTTTTTATTACGATATGCCTATTCTTCCATTGCTCATGTCTTTATGTTTTTCAACAAGTTCTTATTGACATCACGAGTAAACTGATTCCCCTTGCTTTCCTTACTGGGCCTTCTGCCCATCCTTTCCTTTGATGTATGTCTCCAGGTTATGAACTTATGGTGAAGCCTTACAAGTGGATTAGAAGAATGTTTTATGTTGTTTTCATGTATATTGTTCCTGATTTCCAAGACACTAGACTTTAAAGATCATCTGTTTGTAAAATGTAATGAAAAGTTATGTAATAAAAAGTCGAGATGTCATAGTTGGTATCAAATGATAGTTTAGTTATTTATGAAAATTAGACTATGAAAACTTTAGGAAGAACCTTATAGAAAAATTTAAATATAGGAAAACTTTATGATATTTTGGTGAAATATTAAGTGGTTTCCGAACAAATAAACCCCTGTCTGGATACGAACAAGTGGATGTGGCTTTGGCACAAATGTACCTAGGAGTGAAAACTCCGACAAGGAGTTTCGGGCTTGACCCGGGTATCCTGATACACGACAACGAGCCTTGCTGCACTCCTGGTTTGATACTCTCGGGGGATATGTTTGGTTAATCATAAGTTTTTTATGAATAATTATGAATGATTTGTAGATAAATGTGATTGTTTAAGCATGAAGTTTTAAGACATAAAATCCTTTATAGTTAAAAGATTTATAAATGAAATAAGCTTCTCACTAAGGTTTTATTCTTTTAGAAAATGGCGGGCAATAGGAGAAACCGTGCAAATGGTGACCGCAATGGACCATGCGCTGACGGCCCTCCGATGGAAGCCGGAATGGAAACTTTCATGAGAATGATGAACCAACTGACTCAAGTTATGAGAAATAACTTGAATTAAGCTGAGAAACCGATCTCACCACGAAGGGAACAACTTTCTGTTGAATCCTTTATGCGTCAACGACCACCAACCTTCAGTGGATCTACCGACCCATTGATTGCCGAACCATGTAAATTTGTGTGTTCGGTGTGCTTTCTTTTCTTTTGCATTTTTTTTCGTTTCTCGTTTTTGTCATTGCAACTCCCGACGATTCCGTAACAACTGGTATCAGAGGGTGAATTCGGAATTCTCTAACGATGGCTCTGGATGAAGGCAAAGTGAAGATCGATCGCTTCGATGGAACTGACTTCAGTTTCTGGAGGATACAAATCAAGGATTATCTTTATCAAAAAAAGATGCACTTGCCGCTTCTGGGTCTGAAGCCAACAGACATGGAGCAGTTGGAGTGAGAGTTGCTGGATCAGCAGGTTCTGGGCGTTGTGCGCCTTACGTTGGCAAAAAACGTGACGTTCAACATCAGAGAGGAGAAGACGACGGTGGACCTGATGAAAGCTCTCGCGAATATGTACGAGAAGCCTTCTGCGGCAAACAAGGTGCATTTGATGCGACGATTGTTCAACCTGAAAATGGATGAAGGAAGAATTGTTGCTGATCACATCAATAAATTCAACATCATCATAAGTCAACTGACATTGGTGAAGATTGATCTTGGTGATGAGGTATGTGCACTGGTCTTATTGTCCTCTTTACCTGACAGTTGGGAAACAACTGTAATAGCTGTGAGCAGTACCTCGGGGAATACCAAACTGGTTCTGAAAGATATACGGGACCTAATCCTTAGTGAGGATGTGCGAAGAAGAGAATCAATCAGATTCTCTGGTTCTGCTCTGAACGTTGAAGGAAGAGGAAGATACCCACAACGAGACAATCGTAGAGCGCGATCAAGGTCAAGAGGGAAAAGCCAAGACAAGGCAAAGGGGGCTGGTCCTACCTGCTAGACATGCGGAAAGAAAGAGCATGTCAAAAAGGAGTGCAGAAAAAAATAGAAGGGACTTGAAACCAGTGGAGCAAACACGGCAGTTGAAGGAACTGATGATGTGCTGCTGTTGAGCGTGGATAGCCCGATGGAGTCTTGGATTTTAGACTTTGGGAGGTCTTTCCATTCTACATCGGAGAAGTGATTTCTGGAAAATTACGTTTCTGGAAATTTCGGCAAGGTACATTTTGCTGATGATGAGCCCTTACAGATTGTGAGAAAAGGAGATGCACAGATCAAGACCAACACTGGGAGCTTGCTGGTTCTGGAAAACGTGAGGTACATCCCTGGTTTAAGAAGAAATTTCATTTCTGTGGGACAACTTGATGATGCAGGGTTGAGTACCACATTCACTGGTGGTGCATGGAAAATCACCAAAGGAGCTATGGTCATAACTCAGGGAGCAAAAAATGGTACCCTATACAACATGACAAAAACTTGCATAGACATGGCTGCATCACTCAAAGCTGTAGGAGATTCACAACTGTGACACAACAGGCTAGGCCACATGAGTGAGAAGGGGATGAAGGTGTTGACAACAAAAGGGCTGCTACCAGAGCTGAAGTCAGTGGATGTTGGCCTATGTGAAGATTGTATCTTCGGAAAGCAAAAGAATGTGTCTTTTGCAAAAGGAGGCAGAACACCGAAGGCTGGGAAGCTGGACCTAGTGCACACCGATGTTTGAGGGCTTGAACCAGTACTTTCCCTTCGAGGGTCACAATACTATGTGACATTCATCGATGACTCAACAAGGAAGGTATGAGTTTACTTTCTGAAAAGTAAATCTAATGTGTTTAAGATATTTCAGAAGTGGAAGACCATGGTAGAGAATGAGTCAGGAGCTAAACTGAAATGCTTGAGGTTTGACAACGGTGGAGAGTATGACAGTCAGGAGTTCAGAGAATTCTGTTCTGATAATGGAATTCGGTGGGAGAAGACAATTCCAGGTACACTGCAACAGAATGGTGTGACAGAGAGGATGAATAGGACGTTGAATGAATGTGCCAGGAGTATGAGGTTACACTTGGGGTTGCCCAAGACCTTCAGGGCTGATGCAATGAACACGACAACATATCTGATCAACAGAAGTTCATCTGTGCCAATGAGAGAACGTCTACCTGAGGAACTCTGGTCTGGTAAGGAGGTAAAACTCTCACATTTACGAGTCTTTGGCAGTTTGGTTTATGTACACATTGATATTAACTCAAGGGACAAGCTTGATGCTAAGTCCAAGCCGTGTTTCTTTATTGGCTATGGTGTTGACGAGTTTGGTTATCGCTTTTGGGATGATCTCAAGAAGATGGTCGCCGAGAGCCAGAACGTGGTATTCAATGAAAGTGTCATGTACAAAGATCGTCATGTAGCTGAAGATGAAAATGAGAATGTTGAATCAGAGTACAAAGAGCAAGTGGAGCTTGAAGGTGTATCTGAGCATGAGAGATCCGAACCGGTGGAACTTACTACTCCAGTGGAGTTGAGGAGATCAACAAGGGTGAGAAGGCCTGTGCATAGGTACTCACCATCCCTGCATTATCTATTATTGATAGGCGGTGGAGAACCAGAATGCTTTGAAGAGACAATGCAACTGAATGAGTCGAGCAAGTGGGAGCTGGCTATGATAGAGGAGATTTCCTCATTGCATGATAACAACACTTGGGAGCTGACACCTCTGCCAACATGAAAGAAAGCATTGCAGAACAAGTGGGTCTACCAGGTCAAGGAAGAACATGATGACAAGAGGAGGTTCAAGGCAAGGCTGGTGGTGAAAGATTTCCAACAGAAGGAGGGAGTGAATTTCACTGAAATATTCTCACCGGTAGTGAAGCTTACCACCATCCGGGTGGTTCTCAGCATTGTGGCATCAGAAGAGTTGCATCTTGAGCAACTTGATGTCAAGACTGCTTTTCTTCATGGAGATTTGGAGGAAGATATCTACATGCAACAGCTAGAGCGATATGTAGAGTCTGGGAAAGAAGACTTGGTGTGTAAACTCCAGAAGAGCTTATATGGATTGAAGCAGACACTCAGACAGTGGAATAAGAAGTTTGATTCATTTATGTCTAAAAATGAATATAAACGATGTGGCATGGATCAATGTTGCTACATAAAGTCCTTTGGTGATGAATACATTATATTACTTATGTATGTGGATGACATGCTCATTGCAGGGTCATGTATGCAGAGGATTAATGAGTTGAAAGGGTAGTTGGCTGAGGAGTTTGAAATGAAAGATCTTGGAGAAGCTGACAAGATTCTGGGGATGAAGATCAAGAAAGACCGCACAATTAGAACGTTGATGTTGTCACAGACTTATTACATTGGGAATGTTCTGAGAAGATTCAGTATGATAGAAGCAAAGACAATCTCTATTCCCCTGGCGAGCCATTTCAAACTATCAAAGGAGCAATCACCGAAGACGGCAGAAGATGTTGAGTACATGACAAAAGTTCCATACGCATCAGCTGTTGGAAGCCTGATGTATGCTATGGTCTGTACTCGACCTGACATCGCTCATGCAGTGGGAGTTGTGAGCAGGTATATGACTAACCCTGGAAAACAACATTGAGAAACTGTGAAGTGGATACTGAGGTATTTAAAAGGCAACAAGGAGGTATCTCTGTGCTTTGGGAAAAGAAATTCATTACAGGAGTATGTGGATGCTGACCTTGGAGGCGATGTCGACAGCAGAAGAAGTACCACGAGTTATGTGTTTACTTGTGGAGGAACTGCGGTAAGTTGGATATCACAATCGCAGAAGGTGGTGACTTTATCCACCACAGAGACAGAATACATTGCTGTAACAAAAGCTGGAAAAGAGATGGTTTGACTGAAGAACTTCTTGGATGAATTGGGAAGAAAGCGAGAGGAGAATGTATTGCACTGTGATAGTCAGAGTGCTATACATCTTGCAAAGAACCCGATATTTCATGCCCGGACGAAACACATTCAGTTGAAGTACCATTTCATCAGAGGTTTGATACAGGATGGGTTGTTGACATTGCAAAAGATTTGTGGAACCAACAATCCGGCAGACATGTTGACAAAGCCCATGGTGATACAGAAGTTGAGGCACTGCTGTGCCTCTCTCCACTGATGAATGGAGGATGAGAGACAGAATAAGGGAGAACATGATGGGAGCACAAGAGGAAAACAGTTTGTATTTCATGAATCGTCAGGTTGAAATTGAAGTTGTGAATGGAAAATACGCCACTGGTGAGTGAAGAAGAGGAAGAACTCAGATTAAGTAAGTTGTTTTCGTCAGTTGCATCGAAGCATAGCAGTGTAGTGGATCAGGCTCCAAGTGGGTGATTGTTGGATTGGTGTAGCCCGATCCGGTTGGGCCGAATTCCTGTAGCAGTGCGGACTTCGGTGTCAACAATACTGTAGCGCTTTTGACAAAGGTGGCCGCCTTTCACTGTAGCGACACAGACTTCCTGTTCGGAACAGTGAATCTTCTTCTCCATATGTAGCCCATTTCAGGCTAGGGTTTCAAATCTGAAAAACTTTGTAATTTGTGCTCCCGATTATAGTGAGAATTCTGCCTCTCCGTGGACGTAAAGATTATTCCCGAACCACGTAAATTTGTGTGTTCTGTGTGCTTTCTTTTCTTCTGCATTTTCTTTCGTTTCTCGTTTCTGTCATTGCGACTCTCGACGATTCCGCAACAATATATACACAGACCATCAAAGTTTGAAGTATATCTTCACACAAAAGGAATTGAACACGAGACATAGATGGTTGAAACTTCTCAAAGACTATGATTGTTCAATTCATTATCATCCTGGAAGAGCAAACAGTCACTGATGCATTAAGTAGGAAAGACCTAGTTGTTCTTTTCATGATGAGGATTCAAAGAGATCCTTTGATCAATGACCTAGTAAACCTGGACATGGAAATTATAAGGGAAGGAACATCATCAACCCTAACCCAAATGATTTCTCAACTATCGTTACTAGAGAAGATCAAGAAAGCTCAGAAAGGAGATCCTTTGTTACAAAAGAAGTTTGAGGCTGTGAAGGATGAGAAGTTTCCTGAGTTCAATATTGATCAAGAAGGTGTATTGAAATTTCGTACAAGACCATGTGTTCCATTTTTTCTGGAAATAAAGGAGCTGATGGATGAAGCTCATAGGTCTACTTTCTCTATACATCCTGGAAGCACGAAAATGTATAGGGACCTTTGTGATCATTATTGGTGGGATAATATGAAAAGAGAGATTGCTGACTACACTGCAAGATGCCTGGTATGTCAGTAAGTGAAGGCAGAGCGACAACTTCCTAAAGGGGTATTGCAACCACTACCCATACCAGCATGGAAGTGGGACAATATCACAATGAACTTTGTCACTGGTCTCCCGAAAACTTCCAAAGGAAACAATGCGATATGAGTTATTGTGGACCGTCTCACCAAGACTTCCCATTTTATCTCCATTCGGGAAGATTTCTCTCTTGATCAATTTGCCAGGATTTATGTGAAGGAAGTGGTAAGGTTGCATGGAGTTACTTTCTATCGTGTTTGATCGTGATGCAAGGTTCACATCAAAATTCTGGAGAAGTTTTCAACATGCTCTGAGCACTGAATTGAATTTCAGTACGGCCTATAACCCCCAAATTGATGGCTAATCTGAAAGGACTATTCAAACACTTGAGGACATGCTGAGAACATGATCAATGAAATTTAAAGGTGGATGATATCAACATCTCCCATTAGTTGAGTTCTCTTACAACAACAACTTCCATTCGAGCATTCAAATGGCACCCTATGAAGCTCTATATGGGAAACGATGTAGAAACTCCTACTTGTTGGGATGAAGTTGGTGAGAGAAAGCTTCTTGGGCCTGATCTTGTGCAAGAGATGACAGAAAAAGTCCATGCCATCTAGCAACACATTAAGGCTGCTCAGAGTCGGCGAAAGAGCTATGCCGACAACCATCGAAGGGACTTAGAGTTTGATGTTGGTGACAAAGTCTTTTTTCGAATTTCACCTTGGAAGAGAGTCATGAGGTTTGGGAAGAAAAGGAAGCTCGACCCTAGGTACATTGGCCCGTATGAAATCCTTGATCGCGTAGGAGCAGTGGCCTATCGGCTTGCACTCCCTCCAAATCTAGCACAAGTTCATGATGTCTTTCACGTATCCCTCTTGAGGAAGTACATACTTGACCCTTCACATGTACTAAATCCAGAGGTGGTACAACTGAAACATGATCTCTCTTATGAGGAGCAATCAGTGGAGATCTTGGATCGTAGGGACAAGGTTCTACGCAACAAGACTACCCGCCTTGTTAAAGTGTTGTGGAGAAACCAAAAATGCGAAGCCACGCGGGAACCAGAGGAGTCTATGAGGCAGAAGTACCCCTACCTTTTCTCTTCAGAGGGTATGAGTTAAAATTTCGGGGATGAAATTTCTTAAGGGGGGAAGAATGTAACGACTCGAACTTTTGAATAATATTTGTCTTCTAAATTTGTGTGTTATTTTATTTTATGCTCAACAAAACTATATCCTTTAATTAATGAAGTGAGTATAATTAAAATCATACCGTTGGGTATCGACTGTTATATGACCGTTGGTCAATATAACCGTTGGAAACTAAGCTCTTAACGTTATGATTATTGTTTATAAATATAAGTGATCTTGGTTAATTAATACAGAAAGATGAGTTGATGACCTCATCCAGTAGACTCTGGACCAAGCCCAAGCTGAGCTTCAACATGTGAAGCTTGAACAGAATCGCCTACGAGAGAAGTTCAAGCTGATAGAAATCACCACTCGGACAATGTTGTTTGAGCCGCCCCAAGATTCTATCACCATAGCACATCTTACACTTAGGTCCTATGCAGGTGTTATAAGGGGTTATGTAACGAGACCTTAGTTATTTTGTGTAATCCTTTTTGTATAAATATAATTGTTATTTCTTATTATGTCAAAATTTGTGAATTTCAAATGTCCGGATAAATATAGGATGAATTTATAGAAGTTCTATATTATTGGTGAATTTTGGAAAAAGGGCATTTTAAAATATTTTTGTATACATTAAATAATTAATAATGTGAAATGATTTTCAAAAAATGGTTTTCTACAGTTGTGATCAGTAAGAGATTTAGAGTATAATAAGATCAACTTAATTTTTAGTGAATAGTAAAGTATGAATAGTAATATTACCCTTATGAATAGTAATGTGACCAATGGAATAATAACCTCACTTAAGAAAGTATAAATATAATTTAGGCATCTTGAATGGTAATGTGATATAATAGCATAAGTAAATAACTGTTTCAGAAATTATTAGTTAAGTATTAATATTTTTTCGGGTAAATAGCGTTTTTACTTAAAAATTAAATATCTCATAATTAGAAAAATATTTTCATAAAATGGAGTTCATTTTTGAATTCATATCATCAATATTAGGTTAGGATGAATTTATGAGATTTTTATAAAATGTTTTGTTTTTCGGTGAATAGTAAAAATACAGTTTTAAGTTTCGGTATGTTTAATGACATCATTAATGATGTAATAATGATGTAATAATTCTGGTCGACTTGTGAATAGTAGGATATGTTATGAGGTGTCCTAAGTGGCCAATACCATGGGCAAACCCATGGTTTTGGAAAATACCACCGATGATGAGTCTCTTGAAAATTAATTAAATATTCCCTCACTTTTGCTATAAATACCAACCCATTCATTCATTAACTTCATTCCAAATTCCTCCTCAACGAAGCTCTGACCTTTTTACTTCCCAAAGAGTCCTCCCAAGGTGCCCTCAAGCCCCCCAAGGTCACCTTCAAGCTTTCGAAGTTACTCTTCAAGGTAAGGGAACCTTTCACCCCCCTATTTTAAGTCATGAATTCTTTTATGTTATGTCTTCTAGTTTCCATGTGGGGGTATGTTCTTATATATCCTTATTACTGCCCATTTCATGTCAAATTGATGAGAGACCCTTTCCGCTCTCATCAACGAATTTTCTGAATTTTTACGTAACGCCGTTTAGGCTGCCGGATTTTTGTAAAAGAAATCACATCTTTTTTTTTCTAGTTTCATTTTCATGTGGTATATCATTCAAAAATCCATACCATGATATTATTTAAATTGTATTCTGTCCCTATACTGTATTATGAGTTATTTATGAGTGGGTGACTCTTGTCCCCTCTTTTTAATGTTTTCTAAAAACCATGTTATATACCTGTTATGTTGCAGAAATTTCGTCTCAAAACCGCTCTTTTTCTCAAGAAATTCTCTTATTTTCTTTATGTGAATACCCAAACCTAATTTAGTTCTGGGGGTATTCATGAATACATTAAAATGGTATATTTGATTCTGGAATTGACATACATGAAACCCTCATTCCTTTTCCATGGGTTATAAATGACATAACGATCAAGTTTTTAAGCACTTTTAAAACGTCACGATTTTGAAATGAAACCCATTTCTTTTATTCTATATGAGTTATTTATGAAATGTTTGATTATGATCTATGTGGCTCATATGAAAATAAAGACATATTAAAGGTGCACCCTGATAGCGCTGCAATGCATTGGATAAAGAATTTAATCTCTAGAGATGACAAGTTTCATGATACCTTGGTGAATAACCCTGATAATTTTTATGACACCTTGGGAATGAACCTTGGTGATATGTTCATGAATGTCTAAATTAAATGTTGTAGCCACATATTCAAGTTATGATTCATGTTCTTTTTATTACGATATGCCTATTCTTCCATTGCTTACATCTTTATGTTTTTTAACAAAGTCTTATTGACATCACAAGTTAATTGATTCATTTGATTTCCTTACTAAGCCTTCTGCTCACCCTTTTCTTTGATGTATGTCTCCAAGTTATGAGATGCAGTAATTATACTTTGGATGAACTTATGATGAAGACTTACAAGTGGATTAGAATAATGTTTTATGTTGTTTTTGTTCCTGATTTCCAAGACACTAGCCTTAAAGATCCCCTGTTTGTAAAATGTAATGAAAAGTTATGCAATAAAAAAGTGGGATGCCATACGTTTGGTTTTGCTGAAGGCACAAGAGGAGGGTGATCAATGAATTTGAATCAAAGAACAAGCAAGAGTTATTAACCTGGAACCAAGAGAGGAAATCACCACATGTTGTTTATAATTAATTTAATTAAATAAGAATTATCTCAAAGGTTATTCTTTCTTCATTGATGCGTCCGACCACAGATCTTCAGTGCGCCGTTGTTGTGTTGTAGAATCCAAGCGTAGGATTCCTCTAGCGGTAATCCACACTTGCTCCACAAATCTCCGAACGTTGCTGAAGGAGTCTCTGGGTGCTAGCGCGGAAGATCCTTGCGCTTGTGATGTCTGCCTTCGATTGCCTTGAGAATCGCTTCCAGAGCGTTCTCCTTGATCCGGTGGAGGAGGATCTCTCTTGTTCTTGAGAGCGTTCTTGGAGAGGGATGAACTCTCTTGGCTTGAGAGCTTTTCTCCAATCCATTGTGCACAACGATTTGCTTGGCTAGGTTTTTGAGAAAAGAATCACAGTTAAGTATTTATATCGCTAGGGTTAAAATAATATAATTGGACAAGTGCCCTTATTTATTTTATTAATCTTACCGAATCCCCATGTCAAATAATAATAGTATTATTATTATTTCTTGACATGCGCTTAACTTGTGAATTATAATTAAATATTATTTAATGAAATAATATTCAACATTATTATTTCTCACCGGACCCTTGAACTCTGTTCACCAATCCTCCACCATATTTATTGGACATTGAATAATGTCTATTTATTTATTAAATAAACATCCCTGCATTATTTTCCAATAAATATATAAATATTATATTCACTAAATAATAAATAAATATTTATTAATTATTCCACCCATTATCTATTCTCTCGAATAACTAATGTCGGAATAAATGTGATCAGACATCCTTGGATAATTATTAAACCACAATCGAGAATAATCTTTATTGAACTTGTTAAATAATAAACAATATATATTATTTAACTGAGATTCCGGATACATTTAGTGTGACCCTTTAGGTCTCTTTCTCAGTGGCATTAGGCGGAACAACCTAAAGTCCAAGGTTAGCGTGTAACAACACGCTAAGACACCCATTGAGAAAGAAGTTAATGCCATAACGACATGCCACCTCATACAAAT
The DNA here is from genome assembly GCA_963277665.1 of Viscum album. Classification (NCBI taxonomy): domain Eukaryota; kingdom Viridiplantae; phylum Streptophyta; class Magnoliopsida; order Santalales; family Viscaceae; genus Viscum; species Viscum album. The sequence continues at coordinate 40,067 of CAUJRU010002552.1, forward strand.
GTTTACTGTGTAATATAATCCCTTTATCACAATACCTCAAATTGAGCAGGTTGCATACTAGTGCCATCAACCTATATATTTGATATCTCTTTGACTTTCCGGAAATAGAACTTGCTTACCATAACCATGAATTTATTCTGGCTCTATCATTTCCACCAAAGGGTTTGAGATATTATCTTCCGTTAAAGAATAAAAGTGATAAATCTTCTTTCGCATTATTCATTAATGCAATATTACTCGTGACGCACCCAATATATCCTATCTCGCCGCGAACATCTGTCATCACGATTTTCATCATTACATTTAAGTGCGCAACTCATAATACTCATTAATAATAATCTTAAAGTCTAAGGACCAACGCACACGTCCGCAGATAGGAACATCCAATGATATATATAAATATGGATTTCCTACTGGCGGGTCTTGTTCTCATAATATCCTCATGGACATTACCAAGGGCGTACACCATGAGATGGTGCCTCAAAGTCCTATGAGTTTCCACCCTTGATAGCCTGTATCATTTGTGTTCCTCAAATGATATCATCCGGCTACAGAACATATATTCAAGAATAGCGTCATAGCACTTCCGGGTTCTCATCATAGCAGAGATCCACTATGACCTTTTAGTACGACAGTTACTTTTAGGACATTATCATATCCAATACCACGTAGAAGAACAATCATGACGTGATAATGAATTTATTAATATTCAAAACCATGAATATAAGTGATCATAAAGTAGAAAAGAAGTTGGTTCTAGGATACCAACCCCAACAACGACGTTTGGAGGTGTTGTGGCGACTGATAGAGGAGGGACGTCACACAAAGATGGGAGCATATCTGGATTGCGTGCAACATTGCTAGGAAAAAGGGCGTCGCGCAGGGATTCACCGCGGAGGAGCCGTCACACGGAAGGGGCCCGCTGGAGATGGCCTCTCACGGGAGGGCGACGGGAAGCGGAGGATGCCGTGGTGGGGCTTTTCTCGCAGGGAGGGCCGTCGTGCGAAGAGGGTGTTGCAAGTGTGGGCGGGAGATGTCGCGAGGGTGGGAACGAGACTAAGGAGGGGGCATTGTCGTCGCGCAGAGGGGAGGGTGGAGGGGTCGCACCGAAAGTGGTAGGGGGCGGCGCTGCCGTGACGGTGGCCAATGATCTGGGGCCACCGCCCCCCAACAGGGGGAATACATAGGTGTCTTTTGAGAAAAAAGAGACGCGAGGGAAAGTTAGGGTTAGAGAACCCGCTCTGATACCATGTTAAATGATAGAGAGGTGACCCCAATACCCCAGATACCCCTCCAAGGAAGGCCTTAGGGTTATTTTATAATGAATAATAAAGATGACATGCGACCTAAACATCGATGTGGGGCTCACATCTTCTAACATAAAGTATCATCCAACTTTCTTGGATTATATTTATAGGAAAATGTTGTTGAAATTTGCATTTTCACCGAAACTTCCATTGGAATTTTCAATTCTCCTATTCTAGGAAGTTTCAGTGGAAGACCACCTAAAATAGTTACCAAAACCGTCACTGTAGTTTATATTATCACCACCAACTCATGTTATGCACATTGCACTAAAATTTTTGGAGGTTTGAGAGAGGGAATTGCTTAGTTGTTTCCTTGCTCGAACTTACATGCATTTTCAATGAAACTTCCCCTTGAACTTTCTATTCTTATATTCAATGAAGTTCCAGTGGAAGGGTATCTACAATAGTCACTGAAACCAACACTGTAATTTTTGACATCCCCACCGACTCATGTGATGAAATTGCTTGGTTGTTTTCTAATTTGAACTTCCATGCATTTCCACTGAAATTTCCACTGGAACTTTCAGTTCTCCAATTCTAGGAAGTTCTAGTGGAAGACCACCTAAAATAGTCACTGAAATCAGCATTGTAATTTATGGCATCCCCACCAATACATGTTATGCACATTACACTTAAATTTATGGTGGTTTGAGAGAGAGAATCTCCTAATTGTTTCCCTACTGAAACTTCCTTGCATTTTCACTGAAACTTACACTGGAACTTTTAGTTTTCCTATTATAGGAAGTTCCAGTGGAAGGCCACCTAAAATAGTCACTGGAACTCATACTATAATTTATGGTATATCCACCAAACACATGTTATGCACATTGACGTACTCTAATTTATGGCATCTCCACTAACACGTGTTATGCACATTGACCGATACTCTAATTTATGGCATCTCCACTAACACATTTTCTGCACATTTCACTGAAATTTCTAGTGGTTTGAGAGAGAGAATTGATTGGTTGTTTCCTCATTCCACTGAAACTTACACCGGAACTTTCAGTTCTCCTATTCTAGGAAGTTCCATTGGAAGGCCATTTAAAATAGTCATTGAAATTGGCACTGTAATTTATGGTATTCCCACCAACACGTGTTAAGCACATTCATTGAAATTTTCAGGTGGTTTGAGAGAGGGGGTTGCTTGATTGTTTCTCCACTGGAACTTCCATGCATTTCCTAGGGTCATACAGATGCAATGAGAGATACTCCCTTTTGGAACATGTTTAATGCTTCTCTATCTAATAGTGTCTCAATATCAGATCGTAAAAATTCCGATAGCTCTGTTCTCTATGTTCTTGATAGATATGTGTTAAATTCCATACCTCATAAAGTGGTGGAGTTATTTATTTATAGATGAAATAAAGAGTACAACAAGTAGCCTTCGCTCATGTGAGACTCAAATAATTAGAGTAATAATGGCTTAGCCCACTAATTCTAATCCATAGGTAAATATTCAATAACATTCCCCCTCAAGCTGAGACATATATCTTTATCATGCTTAGCGTGGTACATAAAAATTGGACACGCGTTTCAGGAATTTCTTTTGTGAGAATATCTGCAAGTTGATCAGATGTGCGAACATGGCCGAAGGTGATCCCCTTCTTCTCCTAATCCTCTCGAATGAAGTAACAACCAACTTCGATATACTTCATCCGCTCATGAGAGACTGGATTTGTGGTAATTTTTATTGAAAGTTGATTTTCACACTAGATTTCTTGATAGTATACTTGATCTCTTGTAGTATCCATTGTGCCCAATTAATCTCTGCAGTCACATGTGCCAGACATGATACTCCAATTTTCACTTGATCGGGAAATAATAGGCCACTTCTTGCTTCACCATGAGGTCAAATTTTCTCCAATAAATATCGTAAAATCAGACATAGATCTCCTAAAAGAGATACATTCTGGATAATTTGCATCACAAAATTCTTCACAAGTAACGTCAGGTCGATAAACCAACTCACCTTGTTAATTACACAAACAATGTCAGGTTGAGTTATCGTCAAGCATAACTAGGCTTCCCAACAAGTCGTCTATATCTGTCAGGTGAAGGGAACACTTCACTGTCAGTGTGAAGTGACTTTTCTCCAAGTTCCAATGGAAGTTTTAGTGAAAATTCATTGAAGTTCCAGCGAAAGTTTAACTACAGTTTCCTATGAATATACTCCAGGAAAGTTCGGTGACAGTTTCCAATGGCACTACAACTTTCAGTAATAATGCCAGTACAAATTTCAACTGCGGTTTCACTAAAACATTCACTAGAAATAGATATTCTACCTTCTCCTGCCATCGATGCCTTTGTTCTACTATGATACGGGGTTGGTGGAAACACAACAGTTCCATAATGGATTGTTGATTAGTACTAGACGCAGAACACAAAACCTTTATTCTACAACCGGATGTTGGGGAAGAAGACAAAGAATCCCTGGAATCGCCTTACTTGTCGAGGGAGAAAAATCACGCCATCACGATGGGGGGTTGGAAAAAATGCAGTAGTGCTTTAATGAATGATTGAGTAGTGCTAGATGAAAAACACAAAACCTTTATTTTGAAATACTCCTACAATTGGATGTCAGAGAAGAAGACGAAGAATCGCCTTTCTTGTCGGGGGAGAAAAATTGTGCCTTTGTGTTGGGGGGTTGAGCAGTACTGGATGAAGAACACAAAGGCCTTAAAATACTACTATAATCGCACGCTGTGGAAGAAGACAAAGAATTGCCGCACTTGTCGGGGGAGAAAATCGTCGCTTCGCGTTTTCGTGTTGGGGTGTCGGGGAGAAGGACAAACCCGTTGGCATAACCCATAACTTAGCCATGTGTGATAGGTGAGAGAGAGAAAAAATTGAACTCTATTGATTTCCGGTAACTAAAATGTACAGGAATTGTAGAAAGCAACTGGAGATGTAGAAGAAATAAGGAAGAAGAAATGTAGAAGAAGAAAGGTAGGAGAATCTCCCCAGGGTTGACACTACCTAAGTCCAAGGCCAAGTTGACCTCCCAATCAGCTGTGCTGAAACCCACCAAAATACTTCTGTGGGTGCCCCTCCCTCCCTGTCATCCCCCTATTATTAACCCATCCACCTACCACCAATCTTCCCAACAACCGTAACTACTTCCTATTAGAATTTACAACACCCCCCCTAGTAGTGACGAATTATTCCCTTTATTTAATAACTCCAACACTCCTATCATTCTCAACACCCCTTTACATCAATTCCCTTTACCCTTATGCAGCAGCAGCACCCGGGCTGAAGACTTCCAGCCTTGCCTCACCAGCTCTTCTCCAACCACATGGCAACAACCAACATCCTGCAACCCCATGTTCCTATCAATTTTCCCCTCTTGAAAATTCACCTTGTCCTCAAGGTGTAGTAGTCTCGATACATGACCCCCGGTGATCAGTTTTCTAGAATTGTGCATGAACCGGATAGAACAGCTTCTGTCCTTGTAGGTGTAGGTTTGCAGAGCACATGCAATGGGGATATTTGAATCCGTCAAGTACGTGCCTCCCTCACTATGGCTGATGACACCGTCGACACGCCACTGTGCAATCTGCTCTCCAGCTCGCTTGTCACCTTCTCATAAAGTGCGGGAGACCCATTCAAACACTCAATAACCTTTATCTTCTACAAAAACCAGCGTTAAAATAGTATTTTGTTTCCAACCACAGCATTCTCAGTTCTTCTCACCATCTCTTCAATCTGTGCTTCTAATTCTTGGTTCCCATTGCCCCCGTGCATTCGAAAATATGTCAAAGAACTAACCAATCCAGCATCAGAACCTGCTGCAATTTCAGAAAAAATATGAAACATGGGACGAAATTGATCCCGTACCACTAATACCCAGTGCGAGGACATCCGATTTCTTCTTCAACTTAAAATATTGTTCCCTTGACTCATCCGCAAACAGTATTGGTCCATTTCGATTCTACCTTAGTTCTTGGAACATAACATCATGGCCACTTGCTCGATCCCATTTCTCATGTTCCCATCATGTTGGTGCTAATTTCCATTGCTTTGAAACATTTCCACTTCCCGAAATATCCAGTTTTGGCTTGACCCTCTGTTTCATCGCATCCCTTGATGGTACTGTGAGCTCTTTACCTTGTTCAACACCCAATTTGTCAAGGTGCATCGCCCTAGCTTGGCTGAGAAATCCGGCAGAAGAATACTAGCAGAAGAGGACCCAATTTGTCAAGGTGTTCTTGTATTCTTGTTCTGAAAATTTATCCTTCGGTCCATGTGGAATTCCCTGGAGAGGTCCCAAGTATCCTCCTTGGTCAATCAATGCTTTAGCCTTTTTTTCTTCTTCAATGTTATTCCTTGTGGTGCAAAAAACCATACCTTCAAATTGGGAGTGACCCCCACAAATCTCCCCCTCACAACCAATTTGGGATAGTAACCAGACCTCCAGTCGCCTTGCAGACATTGAAAACTTCATCATCAAATCGAACACGCTTCTTCACGCCAGATGATGTGGCACTTCCACCGTCTTCAATCGATCTCGGACTGACTGCGGTCCCCATCAAATGATACAACCCTTGGAACTCTTTCCCAGTAAGAATCACCGCATCCCCACGTGAGACTTCCAACACTTCACCTGTTATGGAAATCTTGTATCCTCTTGTATCGAGCCTACTTAATGATACAAAGTTTCGTCTCATCCTCGGAACGAATTTCACGTCAGCCAGTTTACGAACTCCTCCATTGGGTGTCTTCAATTTCACCGTCCCGACTTCTTGAACCTCGCATGTTAACCCATCACCAAGTCTCACCGAATCTAGCACCTGCTAAAAAGTATGAAACGCACCTTTCGTCATACATATGTGTACCGAGCTTCCCGAATTCAAAACCCATCCGTTTTTCTTTGGATTTTGAGCCCGCTCGTTCTTTCTTTTTAAAAATCAGCATTCCCGCTTCATGTGCCCGTATCTTTTACAGTAATGACACTGCACTTCTCTCCTTTCGATTCTCCCATCAGAGTGCAAGCTTCCCGTTGTCACGTAGACTTCATCATCTGCTGATAATTCTGTGATGTTCACATCATTCTCTTTAACTTTCTCTTTCCCAGTAACGTACCATTTGCGCTCTCCACAGTCACTTTTATAGTGACCATTTTTCTCGCACCAGAAACACGTGATTTCACTAGGATCACGTTCCCTTGATTTTGGTCAGCATTCTTTACCTCTTGACTTCCGATGTCGGATCCTCCCACGTTGATCATCTCGCATCATCATGATTTGCTCGCCTGAATGCGTCGCGGGTTTTCAGAATGCCTTCGAATCTTGAAGCGATGCGATCACCTCGTCTAACTTCAATGTTTCCTTCCCCACAAACAAGGCAGTCACAAGTCCATCAAATGAACTTGGTAGTGATGACAAAAGCAAAAACGTTTTGTCTTCACTCTCCAACCTTCACACCGAGTCCCAATAATTGCGTCAGGATCTTGCTGAATTCATTAGTGTGATCCAACAAATTTGTTCCCCCGTCCATGCGCAATTGGTACAATTTCTTCTTCAGAAATAATTTGTTGGTGAGCGACTTCGCCATATATCGATGCTCCAACTTCTTCCAAATCTCATTCGGTGAGGTCTCTTCCAACATCAAGTATTTTACCTCATTCGCCAGACACAGTCGAATTGTGCTGACGACCCGCATCTCGAGCTCTTCCTAATCATCATCACTGATTGTCTCAGGCTTTTCTCCAATCAACGGTCTGATCATTCTCTGCTGCACAAAAATATCTTTCACCGGGCTTTGCCACAAGTCAAAATTATTCTGACCATCGAAGTTCTCGATATCAAACTTTGGTAGTGCACCGCCACCAGCCATCGTCGTTGTCGCAAAACGCGATCACCACCGTCGATGTCACACCCTTTTGAAACCACTTGATGCAATGCGAATTTTGAAAAACTAACCGTACAGATGCGTTCAGAACGGTTGAAATAGTGAGAATCGGCCCCTGGATCGCCGAAATTAGACATCGATTAGCCGGGATATCACCAAAACAAATTCAACGGTCCAGATCGCCTGCTGACGTGGCGATAACGTGGTGCGGATGTGGCACGCCAGAGCAGTTGCCGGAATCTCGTCGGGAATGTTGTCGGCGGGGTGAATAGTACTGTCTTCTCCGGCACGGGGTTACTGTTCACCCACGGTTTGATCGGAACTTTGACTGGCTCTACAGGGCTCGTTTCAACTCCGTTTTCAACGTCGCTTGCACCGTTGGAATCGTCTCGTCGTCCTCTTCACGGATTTGGCATTGGAAAAAATTTCCGACCACTTTCAATTTTCCAGTCACCGGAAAACTCGTTGCCACCTCGCCATTTCAAACTCCCTCGCTCTGGATCCCTCTGATACCACTTGTAAGGGCGCGGCGGAGGTGTGTGGTAACCAAAACACACTAAAACGGAAGAAAAACGAAGAACACACAGTTTTTAACGTGGTTCGGTCAGATGACTTACGCCCACGGGATAAGGGGTCGTTTCTGTATTCACTTCTCTTCGGTTCTCGTTGGAGGATTACGATATACACATATATCATTTTATGGAATTTGTAAGGGCGCAGCGGAGGTGCGTGGCAACCAAAACACACTAAAACGGATGAAAAACAAAGAACACACAATTTTTAACGTGGTTCGGTCAGATGACCTACGTCCACTGGAGAATGGGTCGTTTCTATATTCACTTCTCTCCGGTTCTCGTCGGAGGATTACAACATACACATATTTCAGTTTGTGGGATTCAAATCCCGTTTAAATAGAGGAAGAAATCCAACAACGTCGGGTGGTTCGCCAACCTTCATCAACCCTGGAGAAGTCTCCTCGCCGCCGGCTGCTCGTCTGCCATGTTGGCTGCCCACCAAAGGAAAATGCTTCATCTTCTGTCGGCAAAAAACTTCATCTGTTGCAGTTGCCGACAAACTGTTTTCCACCAATCATTCTCCTAAATTGGGAGTGGCCCCCACAAGGTCATTCCTCACCAGGAGTATTTGATTTCAAATCATGTGGGAAAAGGGCAGCCTACCTTGTGTGCCTTCACGTGACAGAACATGACTTTGTGCAACGACTTCATCCACCCAATCACTATCACCACTATTCCAAACAGGAGCTAATCCATCAGCTTTCTCATCATCAATTTCCAACAGAATTTTCAAGGCCACCCAGAACTGCTGGCAACGGGAAAAAAGGACGCAGTGCTCGGCAAACGACTCCGGAATGCGTAGCAACATCCTTCACTTCTCCCATAGCAAAAGTTGTAGGAATATGATGAAACTCCTTCCGAAGCGGTGGCTCACGGTCCTCTATTTCTTCCTTGTGATTCCCAGTATCCACGGGCAGAAACATCGGAAAATCATTCTCACTACTCGCAGCTACAGAAGAACTTCCTGACAATTCTTGCTCGCTCTTGTTCCTCTCAAGAGCTGCTTGGACACTCGCTTGTGATGCTGACCAAGACTCCCTGGGATTGCCAGTGTGCAATACATCCTGAGGACTCCACAAAGGACATTCACATAACATTTCCCTCGACAACAGCATAGCTCCAATGGCTAAAGCCTGCCTGCCCTGGGACAACTTGAAAACACTCGCAACATCTTGACTTCCATTAAAAACTTATCTGTCATGTCTGTCTGGGCAAGCTTGTGTAGGCAGCAGAAGTAGCAGACTAGATACCTCTGCAGGATGAAAAATTTGAACAGGATCTGCCCGCAACACACTACGTTCGCATGAACTCGATCTCATTTTCTCTGCAGACGGAGGTTTCAAAGAAGTAGAAGTTTGTTGTCGAGCAAGAACCTGCATGTATGCAACATTGTTCTTCGTTTTCTTCCTTTGTTTTGAATATCCTGACTCGCAGTCATGCCAGCATTTCCTTTTACACTTATAGATTCCATACAACAAGGTGCTGCTGCCGCTCGATCTCTTCCGGCCGTACTTCATCTGGAAATATTTCCACCTTTTCATCACGAGTAGTAGGTAAGACGTTTCTGCAAAAACAATGTTGGGTGACGTTGTTTGACGGTTTAATTGTGGGGGTTTGAATGGTTGCATAATCATTCATGTCGAGTTCACCATTTTTGTCCATAATGGAAACTCCTAACGGTTCTCACATCCATAACATGAGTACAAACCTGCTTTCTAAAGTCAGACGATCAATTGGGGTTTCAGACTCAACGATGCTTTGAAACTCACATTGATCGAGAGGATGAGAAGTCGAGCTCATTACACCCTTTTGGGGGGAATTATCACTTCAGGACTATTATATAAATTTAAGATATGTTCGAGAATCTCTTCCTAATCCCGATAGGAGACCAGTTACCCTAATAAAATGATCAAGTGTTTAATTCTTGGATGTGTAAAGGGGGTCTATTAATGATTCCATCTATATGTATCCGAGTTTCTTCATCCACTTCCCATTATTGTGTACCTGCTTATATTTTGAAACCATATAACGAGGCACTATGGAGTTTTACTTTCATCCCGGTAGACAGTTAATATTTCGAGGATGTGATTGAACCTTTATGAGGCATCCTACATATCCTATTTATAACAGGAATCAAAACCCACATAGTTCGTTTCAGTCGTGCAGTTTAATGTCATGCAGAAAGGACATATATGTGTGGGCACTTAGGCACCGGGTATCGAGCTCGACCCTTAGGAATACGTCTCACGTATCCTGTTTATGACAAGAATCAAAGTCACCGTAGTTTGATCATGTCCCCGGGACTTGCCCCGAGGTGGATGCCCTTGTATGGAGGCAGTCATATCATGCCGTTGAATGAGGCTTACACATTGAGGTTCCCCTGGCTGGTAGGGATTCATGATGCTAATGATATGATCGTTGTAAGTCCCTAAGCCCACGTTAGCGATGTTCGGTGTGAGAAACAAGGGATAACAAATAATCAGTCTCACTGCATATGGATGTGGGACTTATGCGCTGGGGCGGCCCTTATGGAGTGTTTGATGTGGGGCTCGGGCCTTAAGAAGGGGTCCTACATATCCCTATTATAACAGGAATCAGTATCATCGTAGTTCAGTCTACTTCTCAATCAGCTGATGGATGAAGCAGGGAGATGAACCCATATGAGAGTTTGGGTCCCACGGGTTTGAATGTAGGATACATGGAGCTTGCACATTGGGGTGGATGCTTATTGGGGCTCGGGCCTTAGGGAGGTGTCCTACGTATCCTGTTTGGATAGGAATCAGAGTTCTTATAGTTTAGTTTGAGGGTGTGCCCAAATACATCCACTAGACAAGGTTATCAAGTCTCGGGACGTCTGCCTAACATACCTTGATTGTCTCCCAAGTCATGCAACAACACTAGGGTATGCCACCCAAGTCTTGTGACGTCCCCTGACAAGTTATCTAGATCATGTGATGTCCTCCGGACATGTCAGCTAGGTCACGCGAAACCCTCCAGCCATGTCCGCCTTGGTCACGTGACATCCTCCCAGACATGTCATCCAGTCCATGCGATGTCTTCTGGACAAGTCAACTAGACCATGCAATTGTCTTTAGGCATGTCCGCTAGGCAACCAGGATATGCCCACACATCCTCAGACATGTCTTGACCGACTTTGCAAGACTTGGGTGGCATGCCCAGAGGGCGTTGCACGACTTTCTCGACATGTCCAAGGGACATCGCATGATTCAAATGGCATGTCCGAGGGGTGCCGTGTGACTTGGGGGACATGCCTTGATGTTGTCACATGATCTAGTACGTCATGAAAGGCGCATGAAGATTAGTGTATTTGTCTTCACATAAGCCTTCCGCCTTTTTTAATATTTTCTCAGTCATTTTTGCATATGTGCCTCAAGGTTTATCAAGCCTCAACTTATTTTAGGTTTCACGTGACCTAGTTGATGTTCGAGACCTCCTTCGCATAATATGAATGACACACTGGAAGTCCTTCGCGTGATCCTTTAGGTCGTTCCCTGGATTTTACATGGCGGAATACCTTTGCGATCGTGTGACTTGCTGCTTCGAGAAGTCTGCTCCTGCGCTACCGTGTAGTAGTTGCCATCGTGTGTGTTTTTTTCATTGAGGGGGAGGGATTTACAGGCCTCGTCGCCCTGGTGATACGCCACCTTGCGCAGCGCGTATCTCACAAATATGAGTTGGAGTAAGTGGATAGATTCATGTATCATGCGCTTTGCACGATCCTGCTATGGGTCATCCATGACGCCGCATGATGACAACAACCGCGATGATGTTCCACGATCTCCATATTTATTGGACCCCGACCGATCAAAGGGATTTCACCTAACCACGTTGACATGTCAAAGAGATTTCATAAGGTTAGACCAACATGTCTAGGAGTTTTCGCGAGATCAGGATGCCCATGAAAAGGCTTTTGTGTGATCGAAGACGACTTGTCTGAGGTTCTTCACGAGACAAACGCGGCTTGTCAAGGGGGCCTTTGCAAGACAAAGGTGATTGTTCGGGGCGTATAAACCCTTTCGCGTGAAGATCTCCTCTTTTTCCCTTTTATTTCCTTATTTTACAAGGACAGGAGATCTCATGACGTCGTGCGAGTGTTGTCGTGGACATCACTTAATAGAATGGACATGTCGAGGTTCTTCACATAATGGAGGTGGCGTTCCAACACGCCATCGTGTGACAAGTTTAACATATCGTCTGGGGCTTCACGAGGTCTTGCGAATCGCATGAGCACGTCGCATGAGGATCAACATAAATATCTTTCGCGCGAGGCTTCCACCTTTCTCCGTCTTTATTTTGAAAGGGGTTCTAGATGATTGTCAGACGTCCATCGATTTACATGTCACATGATTCAGAGGAACACGTCTGACAGCCTCCACATGATCATCAGTTCTTATCAAGACTTGCTCGTAAGAACAGGAGGGCTTGTCAAAGGGGCTTCACGTGGTCATAAGCAGATCATGCGTTGCGAGTGACCCATTCACATGACCTTTTTAAGGTAATGAGATCACATGTCCTTATAAAGGTTACACGATCCACATAATTTGACCACCTTCCCTTTGTTTTGCAGAGAAAATAGTACTCATGTTTCAGGTATCTACTATATATACTAATCCTGGCTTTCTAGCATACACGTGTCAAAACATTGTTCTTCCACGTCACTAATTTCGGACGTGCCGCTCCTCCGTAGCTCCACGTCGCCCCACCCCGCAGAATCTCTTTTTTGCTCCGCCTCCCGCTACCGCTCCCGTTGAGAATATCGCGGGTCTTGACCTACCGATCTCTCGTACGCCCCCCTCTGTCGTCCTCCCTCTCGTGGTCTACCGGCCGTCTGTCTTCGGCCACCTCCTCCCTATTTCGACTGCAGTCTCCCCGTTTTCCCCTTTCCCAGTCGCGCTCAGGATAAATTTATTCGTGACCTAGGGTTCCCACAGACTCCCCACGTGGGCGCCATCTTCCTACCGACTTTCTTAAAGACCGTCGTCCTCACACTCTGTCTTCCTCCTTGTACCGGTTGCAGCATAATCCTCCATCCTGTTCAATCGCACACTCGGATTTTCAAGGATCCAAATCGGCTCGTGATTCCCTCGGACCGCGCTACTTCTAGGTTATCATCCAAAAACCTCCTTCCCTTCAAGTCACATTAAATCCCATAATTGCTGATTCTAACCGCTGGCAGTCCATACCTTCGACCACCCTATAGTTTGCAATTTCAGGCAGGTATTCACGGGATTATTTGGTTTCCAATTTCAACGGAAGTCTCCTTCCCATCTCCACACGCTTGCTGCATCTCGTATTCCCACCCACATCATCTTCGCACTTCAGGTATGAACATATCTTCATACTGGAAAACCTAAAACCTTTCAACCGCATATCTGGTATCAATTCAGTTCTATAACAGTTCAGGTTCATTTACTGTTGTATGAATATTCTTTTATGCTTTGAATAAAATAAAATTCTATGATTGTTTCTTGTAAGATTTGCCTTACAACTTATTTCGATTTCATTTCGGTTTAGTATGTTGATATCCAACTGCATATTTAATTGTCTGAATTTACAATACCTGTTTCAAAAAAAAAACCTCTATTGTTGTTTGGTGTTATAATTTCTTTTAAAAAAATTTTGACGTCAATTTCGTTATCCATGTGGATATCCACATGCATATTTGGTTGCCTATATTACATTTAGTGAATGAAACAAAAATGTCTACTGTTGTTTGTTGCAACCTATTACGTCTTTTCCTTTATTATGTAAAATTCTGTAACTTTTATGTCCTCTGTGCATTATATGGTCTCATTGCACACCTTGACTATAAGCTATAAAGAAAAAACAAACATGAATTGTCCGTTGAACTCTAGAGATGCAAGGTTGCAACAGAGGCTACTTATGAAGGAACGACAGACAGTTTGTGAGTTCTCTATTAAGTACCATTGAAAATGTTCTATTTACTATCCTCTATTCATTAGTTTCATTCATTACACTTGCCACATGATCAGTGCCGACAACTACTGGAAACTATTTAGTGTCACCTACCAACCAGTATGGTACTCCATCAAGTAAATCAGTATCAATAGGTGACATCACACGTGGAGTCACACGCATGCCATTATCATCTCTATGTATAAATGGTTAGTTTTGTTTGCATTAACCAGTAGCATCTTTGCGATGTTTCAAAGTGCATTTTATACTAACCAAAATCAGTCATACTAAATTACTTTTATTAGAGAGCCTGAACAGTTGTCTGCTCGGTCAAATACAAACTTGTATTTCCCATCAACATGTACAGATGCAAGGGTACAACGCTGTCTGTTGATGAAGGAACGATATAAAGATGGTGAGTTTTCTAATACCGTCACTGTAAATTCTTGTAGTTATTTACATTCTATTATTGTCTATAGTAAATGAAGTTGCCACAATTTCAGTGGCGACATCTACTTGAAATTCTTATGTGACATCTGGTAGACTGTTTGGAACCCCAAACAGTGAACTTCTACAAAAAAATACATTCACAAATGGAGTCACACGCATGCCATTATCATCTCTATGTTGCAATGGTTAGTTCCGTTTAAATTTACATTTATAAACCATTGAACTACACACTACATTTCACAGTAACACAAATTATTAATAATTAAGTGCTTCTTTGTCGACAGTGCCAGAACCATTTGCAGCTCCATCAACATTGTCTGCTGGATTTAACAAACAAAAACAACAGCCAACTGGCTTGACACATTCTCCTTAAACTTTCTGTAAGTATCATAACTATTATATTTCATGCACATGTCGTATGTCATAAAACATATGTATTCCCCTTATAACATTTCAACCATCAATTTGCGTAGTTGTAATGGCTGAAGAAAATACTCTATCAGATTCATCACCTGTTATCTCGACGCAGTAAGAACGCTTACTGTTTCTACACATTACCATAACTTTTATTCCAGTTCTACTTCTTATGATTCCCTATACAAATAGATGCTGCTTAATTCCTTATGATGATGGGAACTACAATACGTCATCGTGTGTAGGTATGTTGTACACTACAAGTTGACACGCACACATATATATACCACTGTACATTCTGCAGAGAAGTTAGTTGTTTTATATAACTACTTTTAGGTTCTGGACAACAATCATTTCTTAGAGAATCAATTAGAATGAATAATTCCGAGGCTCAAGAAAAAATAAATGTTGACATAAATGGTGCAGAAAACTATAGAGGTAATTTAATGTACACGTTTCACTTCAAACATTACTAAGTTATTTATTATTTAAGCCAGTCTAATATTATGTACCGCTTGCTGCTACAGGAGAGTCACAAAAACAGGACATTGCCGAGAACATGGGTTCGTGTACTTACTAAACATGCATTAATGGTTCTTTAATACTAAATCATCCTCTATGTTGTTGACTGCAGTTTTTTAATAACATATTCTACAATACTATTATGTTCAATCAGGTTATTATGATATTAGAGAGCCTTCTAACTTCTGTCAATATTGTCACTCTTTTTTTTGTGATTTGATGAGAGAAACGAGAAATTTAGCTACAGAAAAAACCAACGTTTTTCTCTATGATGCTGTATGGGAAATATTGCTTTGGACTTACTACCAGAATGTCCTGAATACCCAAGAATGCTGGTGTTTGATCAAACTTCTGCTGAAGCCCGATTATTCCAAGACCACATTCATATTTACAATTTGATGTTTGCATTCACATCAATGGGTGGGAAGGTAGATAGGTCATTTAATAATGGTCGAGCTCCATGTATATTCAGATTGCATGGAAAAAACTACAATCACATAGGTAGTTTATGTCCACTTGATGGACATCCAACAAGGTTTGCACAACTGTACGTCTATGATACTGCGCATGAGTGTCCGAATAGAATTTGCGGAATAAGGTATCCTTCATATTCAATTCTTTCTGCTAATTTGAAAAACCCTTCACCATTTTATATTAACTTAAATAAATGCTCCAGCTTTGACGACAAAAATCAACAATCTATTGTCAACTGCAATACTGTTGAAAACCTACAACTGATGCTTCATGAGAACAATGCTTTAGCTCGAGAATTTATAAGTGCAAGGGATGTTCTTAACCATCAGGAGGTTCCTTTAAAGCTACGACTTCTTAAAAGAAGAAAAACACATTCTGCGACATATAACCTTCCAAATACTTCTGTCTGGCAAAGTTTAATAAATTAAACATAACAGTATTTTATACTTCATCCCTATTGTTTTCAAATTAAGTCTATTTTTGTCATATATCTTATAGAAATAATTGGACTACTATGATACACTAAACCAATGAAATCTATGGGTCCTTCCAACCATAGGATACAGATTACTCTAGAGGATGACAGGTCAATGTTTTTGTAAAATCACATTCCGTGACTGCAAAAAAAAATATTTATTCATTTTGTTACTTTATTTTCGTACAGAGGTTTGCAACTAACCTGTAGTTTATGTGGTGAGTTTGTAAATGAAATGAAACATTACTTGGAAAATAACAAGGAGTCATCTACCATTATGATATTACAACTCGTCCGGGTGAAGCGGTTGAACAATATGATTTCTGTCTTCATTGTATAATTTTGGTGTTTGTAATTCTTTCATATAATATGTTGCATGGACACCTTACTCTAATTATTATTTCTTTGACTTCAAACTCCTATTAGCCTCTATTATCGTAAATGAAACGAAAATTCTTTACAATCTTCATATTCCTGAAGTAGACAATTTTAGAAGTAGGTAACATTTTATGTACTCTTTGTTGTGTATTTTTACAAGTTTAAGCTCCATGCATCACAATTTTAATACACATATGTTCTTATTAATTATTTTCAAGAATTTCATTCTAAATTTACAAGGTCTGGGTTGGTAATAACATCACAGTTACATAGCCCATCACCAACTAATGCCAACCCCTCTACAATAGTCTTGTATTGGAATAACAAGAAAACAATATCAGATGTAAAAAGCTGTCTCGAGGTAACTAAATCATCGTTAATTTTGGAAATTCAATATGCTGTATTATGAACTCTTCACCTCTTTCCTGTACTAATGAGATTATTATTATTCACTCATTCTACTGCAGCCTACACAGTTCTTAATAGTAGCCACAATACTAAAAATTCAAACTACTCACAACTGGTTTTTCAATTCATGAAACTTTTGCCAAAAGAAAGTACATGTTTTAGAAGACAATATTTGGTGCCACAATTGCAAATTATCTTTTAACAACACTACTCCCAGGTTTCCTATTTTTTATTTTTGAAATTACTTATTGTCATTATGTTGCTAGCAAACTAATAAAGCAAAATAATCAATATCACTGATCATGTAACCCCAATATTAAATCCAACAGATTTAGAGTGCAACTAATGGTTACTGATAAGATAGACTCGTGTTCAGTTGTTTTATTTGACAAACAAGTCATCCAATTCTTACATAAAACAACTGAAGAGTTGAGAACTGCTTTGATACAGGTAGAACCAACTTCTTATATGACCTCAATATTTTTTTAAATTATTGATCCTAACACTGCTTATTGTTTGTAATTTAGGATGATGATGAGTATGGTTTTCCTCCGCAGTTGAACATTTTCAAATCAAAGAACATGCTATTATCAATTGATGTAAATATACATGCATGATTAAGATAGAGTTTCGATGTTTTTTATATATCTAACGTACAATTCTTTAAATCTGTAATTGTCAACTGTTAACAATCAGATATGTCTTTCATTGATTTCAACTTCAACAAGTACCTTCAAATTCTTCTAACTAGAAAAACCTATCACATGAATTTGATATGGAGGATGAGGTAACATGATCTTCAGATATGTCGAGACATTTTCGGTACAATTAGTCATTGTACTCAACAAGAAAGGCGAATGAAGAGAAATTTGAACAAGAAAAATGAGAAATCAGACTAAGATGTTCTGCTTTAATGTCTTGGTAATAATTGCATATTTAATTGGTTTTGATTCCTTTTTTGTGAAATCTTATGTGCGATAAATATTGTTCTGCAGATTGTTGTATTTGGGATTTGTAATGGGGGGCATTTGAGTATGGGTTTTCTGCAGGTTGATTATAATTTTTTCATGCTGGAAGTTTTTCATGTAGCACGCTTTTCATGCTGGATGGTTTTCATGACATGCTGGACGCCTTTCATGTCAACGGTTTTCATGGCAGACGTTTTTTCATCAATTTTTCTTGCCGGATGTTTTTCATTAAGATGGACCTTACTCATGATGGAATAAGATAATGATGGAGGTTTTTGATGGTGGATGTTTTGTTGCAGATTGTTTAGCTGGGGTTATTCATGCTAGACGTTGTTTAATGCTGGGCGTTTTGTTGTATATTAGGTTTTTAATGTTGATGGACGGTTTTTAGGGTGGATGTTACTCATTTAATGACATTTTTCCCTTCTATTCACGATTGAATGTTTACTGTGTAGTTTGACTATTATCTAATTGTGTTCTCAATAGCTGTGAATACAACAACAAGAATTGGTAATTAATGCATGTATTTTGTCGTAAAATCAGAGAGTTAACCTCCCTTTCGTCAATAGTTGTGAAGCTAGGCTTCAGTTTCCATCCAATGAATCCATTGTAGATATGTTTTCAGTTTGTATGTTATATTCACTAATTTTTCATGGATGAAATGATATGTTTTTTTCACTATTAATATGTTACAATCACTGAAATATGATTCCACTATTACTGTGTTTCTAATCACTTTAAGAATGCAGTATTCAATGTTAGTTCATTATTAATATGTTGTGTTTCTACTATTATGTTAAGCAGTTGACATAATGTGTGGTTGAAGTCGCGTCTTAGGTTAAGCAGTGAATGTCATGTGCGTCACTGCTGTGGGAAAATATATTAATGTTTTCATATAAAGATTCATACATTTTTTGAATATATTTAATGAAAAGTCACATTAAATAGTTACAATGATTTATTGATTTTATTGGATTAGTACATCACCTGCATATTATACTTTTTCGGTTCAATTACATTCAAAACCAATTTCAAAAAAACCATCGACATTTTAGTCAACAGAATGTGAAATTTCAATATCCAGTTTCATACCGTATTTTCCTACAGTTTTTATTAGTATAAATCAGTAGTACACTGAAACTGTTCTCTTTTTATACTCTATGTAACAGGTTCTTAAATATCCTGCTGATCATATTCTTGACAGAAGAGTTAGGCGTGGGCGAGAACGCCTTGCTCAGGAAGTTGAAGTCGCACCCCCTCCTCCACTCTCAGCTGAAAAGGTAGGACAACTATCTGTGCTAGAGGAAAAAAATCAATAACCTCCTGGAACAACTAGAGGAACTTCGAGAAGAAGGAAAAGTGAGAAAGTGTTGGTACTTAATGCTGAGAAAACACTGCTGATTCAGCAACCATAGACTGACAAAGTGTTGATGCTTGCTTTAGAGAAAATGATGGCTCTTTGTAAGATCTGTGGATCTTTTGGTGAGAGAACTCAATCTCACATCACAGGCAAGCAGCAGATCGGTTATGGCATGGTGAGGGATTTCGTTACGGGGCAAGAGTTTTCTGATTTTTTATGGCATTAACTTTATACTACTATAACAACAATGGTTCTAAATGACGCTCCTTTCACACATATATATGGACATACAAGTTTCAATTAACGATTGGTATACCTAACGATTGGTATATTAATGAATATATATCTTCTATTTAGCAGGGAAACTGGTGATGCTGCTATTCTGAATAGAGTAAATGCCACTGACCTATATTGAAACAAGGATGTCATGTGGAATACTACTAGGTGATGAATTTCCTCACATCCTTTAAGCAAAGACAATTATCAACACAGCAGAATCCATTCTGACTATCATGATACTGTACATGATAAAGAATATCTGTTCTATAAGAAAATTGGTAATTTAGTTATGGTTGCTCTAACGACCCAGTTGTCTCCAACAAAATGAGAATCATATATGTGGATGTTCTTGTTCTTGCAGGTGTTATCTGGAAATCTGGTCTGAGGGAAAAAAAAATCTGATTTGAAGATTTGTGGTAAAGTTGATGTTCGGTTGAACCAAAACATCAAATTTTACAGGTCATAACAAGTCACAATCATGCTTTTCCTCTGTTTTTGAGTCCATTTCTATATGCATGTGGCAGTCCTTTCAAATCACTTACACCTATATGATTGAATCCTTTTAATTTATATTTATCCGTTCATATCTAAAGTTGTATAGAATGATTTTATCTACATGTGTCCAATCCTCTTGCGATTCATATATCTTGACTTTGTCATTATTTTGATCTCAGCTGATGGATCCAAGAGTGTTGTAATTAATCCATGCGGTGGAAATATACTTTGCAGCAGTGAGACAAACCAGAGGAGCTGATTTTTTTTTTGAGAAAAACCAGAGGAGCTGAATTTGTTTTTGCAGGAACAACATACCTTCTTGAGGACCTATTTCTGAGATGATAGGAGGGAAACAAATGCGAAAAACCTCTTTATCATCCACATTCATGTTTCTTAAAAATGTATTTCAAAACATTCTTAATATTTACAAGAATATGGGTTAAATTCATTTATACCCTTATTTGACTTTTTATAAGAGGTTTATAAAGGAATCTTTCCGTCGTTTTCCAAACAAGGTGCTTTTTAACCTTTTTGACAAAATTAAGGTAAGAATGTTTTTTTAACTTATACGACGGGTGTGACTTTTTTCCGCCGTTATAAAATCTTCGAAGCTTACCTTACAAGCTTATAAGAAAATTTTTAAAGTAAATGTTTTATTTTATAATTATGTGACTTTTAAATGATTTCAAAAAAAGGGACATTTCTCTCAAATAGTTTTGATTTCATCTATGTCAACATCCTTTAATGGATTTTAAGCTTATTTGAAGTTGATTTATTATGATACAAAACTTCCATATTGTATTGAAGGTTTTGTGATTTGTTTGACTGTGGATGTGTTATTTTTATACCATTCATGGTTTATGGAGAAAGTATTGACATTTCGTATGCTAGTTTTAATATGAATATTTATGTTATGTTTAAACCTGTTTATATGAGGAATGCATTGGACTTAATATGTGACGGGTGGAGCCCACTATAGCTCCTCGATGCATCGGTAGGTCTCATGAGACAAACTAGTGTCTTGACACAAGGCCTTGACAAAATATTATTTGTAGTCTTGGCATGAGGCCTTGGCTATGTGGTTATGATAGTCTGACATTATGCATTCCATCATTATGAAAGTGGTTATTGATATTGCATGTGATTATTCGATTAGTAGAATATCCATGTGAATAAGTAAATGACATTATTTCATTTTATTTTTTCCATACTATGTTGAAGTTCAAGTTTAAAAGGCTTTTGTTTTAGTTATACATTGCTTTAAATGTTTATTCTTATTTATGAAAGTTTCCGCTATATTGTTATCCTTACTGGGCATTTGAGCTCACCCATTTTCTATGTTTTATTTTTCCCAGGATGTGAAGAAGTAAATTATGAATGACCTGCAGGGATAGTATGAGGGGATAAGAGTGTGGACTATGAAGACTATGTTGTTGTAGTTTTCATTTTTATGATGTAATGTAAAACATTATGAATATATCTAGTGTTTCCAAGGCTACTAAACTAATCGGTATTTCGAGATTTGATCTTTCTTGTGATCATGCCAATGTTATGTAATAATGCACCGACTCTGGGTAACTGGGGTCGGAGCGTTACAGTTGGTATCAGAGGAAGTTTAGTACAAACCTTGGAAGTTAGATTTAGATAAACTCTGATTAGAGCGCATAAAACTAAGATGGAATTTGAGGATTAGTATAGAAGAACTTCCTAGAATTTTGGTATTGTAGAGATTTTGTGAGTTTTCCGAGAAATACATCCCTGTTTGGATACGAGCAGGTAGAGGCAGCTCTGGCACAGATGTACCTAGGGGTAAAACCCAAAAACACCACTTTGAGCTAGACTCGAACGAGAACTGGTGTACGACAACGGGCCTTGCTGCACTCTTGGTTACGACACTCCCGGGGGATATGCTTAGGATAACTCTCATTTTCTTTACAAATCATTATGAAGGGTTTATGAGTACATACTTCCTCAAAAAAAAAAACATTTTTATGATTATGGATTATATCCATAAATAGTTCAATTTATGTTAAGTGTTTTATAAGTATGGAATTATGTATTTTGATTCATAAACTGATCTAGTTTATTCCATTGTTTAGAAATGACGCCTAGTGGAAGAAATGAAAACCGTATCAATGCATACACTCCATGTAGGGATTTCCCTCCTGCTCAAGATAATTATAGTGGAGCTGGTGATGCAACCGGTGCTGATCAACTAATCACCATACTGGGACAACTCACTCAGGTTATGAATAATAACCTTACCCATATGGAGCACCCTGATCCACAGCGTGGAGGATCAATGTTAGATCGTTTCATGAGATAGCAACCACCAAAATTCAATGGGAGTACAAATCCATTAGTAGCCGAGCAATGGATAAGTTCCATAGAGAAAATATTTCAGGCTTTGGGAAGTAGTGAAAGGGCAAAAGTTATCATGGCAGTTTACCGCCTCACTGGAGATGCTGATCAATGGTGGCCATTGATTCCAAACACGAAGGAAGATGATGAAGTATCAAATATGGAATGGAGGGAGTTCAAAGATTTGTTTTTAGAAAAATATTTTCCTCGTGACCATCAAGCAGATATGAAAAGGCAATTTCTGAGTCTGAGACAAAAGGAGGATGAGAATGTCGCAAAGTACGAGGCTAACTTTATAAGGTTAGAAAGGTATGCTAGAGATTATATACGTAACCCAAGAAGTAAGATTGATCATTTCTTTGATTGGTTAAAACCATTTCTCCGTCGAGAATTAGTCTCACAATCCTTCTCATCATACGAATACATTGTCTCATGTGCTATCAAGACTAAAAAGGAATTCTCTAAGTCTTATGACTTTAAAGCAAAGCAAGAGAAGCAGAGATCTGCTGATCAATCTGGGATTGTAAATAAGGGGAAGAAGGGAAAGGTTGAATATCCATCCTGTGGTAAATGTGGGAAGAAACACCTGGTACTTGCTTGAAGGGAATGGGTGTCTGTTACAAGTGTGGTGAAAAAGGCCACCAAGCTCGTGATTGCAAATGGAATAAGGAAGCTACCGATGTTCAGTTCTACAATTGCAGGGAGATGAGACATTATGCAAATGAATGTCCTAAGCGTCAGGGGAACTTACCTCAGAAAAGGTCAAGGGATCAAGGTCAAGCTTATGCTATCACTACTGTTGAGGTAGAAGCTCCGAAAGACGTGGTGGCAGGTAATTTAATGGTTTCCTCCAATTTAGCAAATGCATTATTTGATTCTGGATCATCGCATTGTTTCATATCTTCCCAGTTTTCTAAGAAAATTAGATATTTACAATTTGATTTAACAAGGGAGTTGTCAGTTAAAACTCCTAAGGGAAGTATCATTGCAACAAAGTTTTGTGAATCAGTCCCCATTAGAGCACATAAATGTTCTTTATCTGCTGATCTCATCGTCATACCTATGATTGAGTTTGATATAATCCTCGGTATGGACTGGCTTTCAGACCATGATGTGAAGATTTATTGTAAGAAGATGGAGGTTACGATTTTTGATGATGATGATAAGGAACACCTTATCTTTAGAGCAGAATCATCACCACCTAATTCTTATCTAGATCCACCCCCAGTTGCTCAACTAAATTCAATTATTAGGGAGGAAGAGAATGAAATGACTGTGGGTGAGGAAAAGAATGTTCAAATAGAGGATGTACCTGTTGTGAAAGAATATGTAGATGTGTTTCCGGAAGATTTACCTGGACATCCTCTAGAACGAGAAGTTGAGTTTTCCATTGATTTAATTCCTGGAGCAAGGCCTATATCGAAGACCCTTTATAGAATGACCACTGTAGAATTAGTTGAACTAAAGAAACAACTAGAGGAATTGAGTAATAAGGGATTTATTCACCCTAGTGTTTCTCCATGGGGAGCCCCTGTTCTTTTTGTTAAAAAGAAAGATAGATCTATGAGGTTATGTATCGACTATAGGGAGATCAATGCTATAACAATAAAGAACAAGTATCCCCTACCTCGCATTGATGATTTATTTGACCAACTACATGGAGCTCAATACTTTTCAAAGATTGACCTTCGATCTGGATACCATCAGTTGTGTGTGAAGAAGGAAGACATTCCGAAGACAGCATTTCGAACCAGGTACGTGCATTACGAGTTTACAGTAATGCCTTTTGGATTGACTAATGCACCCTCTGTATTCATGGATCTGATGAATAGAGTTTTCAAGGAATATCTCGATGAATTTGTGGTGGTATTTATTGATGATATCTTGGTATACTCCAAAATCTACGAAGATCATGAAAATCACCTGCGCATTATCCTGAAGACTCTGAGAAGACATGAATTATATGAGAAGTTTAGCAAGTGTGAATTCTGGCTTCAGGAGATTTCTTTTCTTGGCCATATTGTCTCTAAAGATGGAATCTCTGTTGATCCTTCAAAGACCAAGGCAATCCAAGAATGTCCAACACCTACGAGTATAACTAAGGTACGCAGTTTTATTGGTTTGGCAGGTTATTATCGACGTTTCGTCCAGAATTTTGCCCGATTGGCTAACCCATTAACGAAGCTCACACGTAAAGGGGTTAAATTTGTTTGGACAAATGAGTGTGAAGAATGTTTCGAAGAACTGAAGAGAAGATTAGTCAATGCTCCTATATTGACTCTACCATCGGGGAATGATGGGTTCGTTATTTATAGTGATGCATCGAAGAAAGGACTTGATTGTGTCCTTATGCAGAATGATAGGGTTATTGCCTATGCATCACGACAGTTGAAAATTCATGAACAAAACTATCCTACTCATGATCTCGAGTTAGAAACTGTGATCTTTGCTTTGAATATATGGAGGCACTACCTCTATGGTGAAAAATGTGAGATTTATACCGATCACAAGAGTTTGAAGTATATTTTCTCACAAAAAGAACTCAACATGAGGCAAAAGAGATGGATTGAATTACTCAAGGATTATGATTGTATGATACACTACCACCCGGGGAAGGAAAATAAGGTGGCAGATGCTTTGAGCAGAAAAGATCATGGAGTTTTGAACATGATGAGAATTGAAAGGGATCCTACTTTTATGGATCTAGTAAATTTGGATATGGGAATCACCATGGAAGGTGAAACATCAATTCTTTTTCAAATGGTTGCCAAACCATCTTTGATAGAAAGGATTAAGAGTTCTCAGACTGATGATGAAGAATTTCAAAAGAAGATTAAAGCTGTGAATGATGGGAGATTGAGAGACTTTGTGTATGAAGATGGAATTTTGAAATTTGGGAAGAGGCTTTGTGATCCCGATATACCTGATCTAAAAAGGGAATTGCTGGATGATGCTCATAGTTCCAATTTCTCTATACACCCTGAGAGCACCAAAATGTATAGAGATTTGAATGAACATTTCTGGTGGGACAACATGAAGAGGGAGATTGCTGATTTTGTGTCAAGATGTATGGTTTGTCAACAAGTGAAAGCTGGAAGGCAACAACCTGGTGGAGTATTGCAACCTCTTCCTATACCTGAGTGGAAATGAGATAATATCACGATGAACTTTGTCATGAGGCTACCAAAGACTCCTAGAAGGAACGATGCAATATGTGTTATTGTTGATCGTCTTACCAAGTCAGCACATTTTCTTGCTATAAGAGAAGATCTACCACTGGAACGTCTAGCAAGACTATATATTGATGAAGTGGTGAGACTTCATGGAGTACCCCTATCGATTGTTTCTGATCGTGATCCCCGTTTTACTTCAAGATTCTGGAAAAGTCTTCAGAAAGCCTTGGATACTGAACTTCATTTGAGCACTGCCTACCACCCTCAAACAGATGGACAATCAGAACGAACTATTCAAACCTTAGAAGACATGTTGAGATCCTGCTCACTTGACTTTCAGGGTATGTGGGATCAATATTTACCTATGGTAGAATTTTCCTACAACAATAGCTTCCATTCGAGTATTCATATGGCACCATATGAAGCGTTATACGGAAAGAGATGTCGCACACCAACCTGTTGGGATGACGTTGGTGAAAGAAAACTTGTAGGTCCAGAACTGGTGGAGGAAACAATGGAAAAGGTGAAGGTAATCCAAAATCACATCAAAGCAGCTCAAAGTTGGCAGAAGAGCTATGTCGATAAGCGAAGGAAGGATTTGGAATTTCAAGTCGGTGATCATGTTTTCCTGAAGGTATCTCCATGGAAGGGAGTCATACGTTTTGGAAATAAAGGTAAATTGTGTCCGAGGTACATTGGACCTTTCAAAATTCTAGAACGAATTGGGGTTGTAGCTTACCGATTGACAATGCTGTCAAGTCTCTCCAAAGTTCACGATGTGTTCCACGTATCTCTGTTGAGAAAATACATGCCTGACCCAACACATGTACTCACCTATGAGGAATTAGAACTCGAACCCGATCTGTCTTATTGAGAAGAGCCCATTAGGATTCTTGATACGAGAGAACAAGTATTGAGAAACCGGACGACTCGTCTGGTAAAAGTCTTGTGGAGAAACCATAAGATGGAAGAGGCAACATGGGAACCCGAGGAACTTATGATGAAGAACCGCCCAAGTCTTTTCATGCGGTAGTATTCTAGAAATTTCGAGGACGAAATTATTTGAAGGAGGGGAGAATGTAACACCCCAAGCTTCTACGATACGCTTCTCTTTGAATAATGCAATAGCGTGTGTTGTACGCAACATCGAGTTCTAACACACCACAACCAATCAAACTAGCCGTTATGAATAGTAATACCCACTTTTTGAAATTTATAAATTTTATTTTTCAAAATGGACTTCATTTTTGGATTCAGAATATCGAAATTAGCCTAGGGTGAATTTTTGGTTTTTTTCTGAAAAACTTCATTTTTTGATGAATAGTGAAACCACTAAGTGGTAGTTAAAAAAATGAATTTTTCATAAAACTTAATTTTACCGCTTCTGTGAGTGGAATTTCAAAAATCCGAGAGACACGGTTAATATTAAGGAGTAAAATGTGGTTCAATGAGATTAAAATAATTTTTGGTGAATAGTAACTTTTTACTTTTATTTACCACGGTTAAAAGTAAATAGGGTAATTAAGGGTAAAAATGATATTAATATTACCCTAAAACATATCCTAATTCTATTGGACAAGTGTATCTCGACCAAAAACAACCTTAGGAATACAATATTATCATTTAGGTCCACTTAGATTAGATTAGGACATTTATTATTATTTAATTCAAAGAAGAGTTAAAAGAGTTAAAATCAAAGTTTATTTACTAAAACATTTTTAATATAGGGTTATACATAAGGTAAATTCAATTGTAAATATTCATTAGAAAGCTAAAAATATTTCATACATAATGATATTTTATTTATAATTTTTGGACAATAAATAATTTAATTTATTTATGACACAATGATGATGCAGTAATTACCATAATAGTGAAAAATTAAAATAATTGATATTATAAATACCCAAATAAATATAATTTGAGATTTTTTATGAATTACACTAATTTTATAGGTTAACATGAAATGTTAGGATTGACTTAATTAACTTTGTTCGAAGTAATCATTCTGTTATGATTTTCACAAAAATCAATTATTGAATTGTGTCAAAATTGACATAAAAGAGTTTTTAAAAAAAATATTATATTATTAATTGATATTAAATTCCTAAAAATCTAAGGTTCAACCAAGAGACTTATATCATGATAGGTGTATCATTAATGGACCACTTGGGGGTCTCTTGGAGGTATATAGTAAGTTTATTAACTATATAATATAAAAATACAAAGTGACATGGTAAGTATCAAACTAATTAAATAAGAGTTAAAACTAAAAGATAAAGTTAATATAATGACCCAAACCTGTCTAAATTCTATCGGTTGAGTGGTTTTCGACCCATCCCCACCTTAACCTTTAAATAATCCACTTTGGAGCCATTAGAAACCGAATATGAATTTATTATAAAATAATATTTCTAGCTTTTCCAAAGGTGCCCCTCACCCCTCTTATAAAAGGGCACTCCCCCTTCTCATTAATTCACACCTTCAAAGCCATTTGGCTCGGAAAAACTCTTCCCAAATACTCTCTAAACTTCCCTCACTACAACCTAGAGGCCTTAGTTTGATCAGAAAGCCAACCTAAGGAGCCCTTTTGATCAAATCAAAAGGAATAACCCGAAGAAGAGGTAATGTTTTCACCACCCTCTTTCAAATTCATTTCTTCTTCAACTTATTCTTTCTTTGTTTTCCCATTCTAAAATAATAATTCCAGTATCTTATATATAATATGATATTATTATAAATATTTTACAACCATATTCAGTATTCTATATATCCTTTGAATAACATGTCACCATACGTGCGTACGTACGGCTTACCGTCTCCACGTCGTGGTGTAATTGTTATTCAATAAATTATTATTTGGATGGTTATAATAATGATGTATAATTCATGTAAATAATAAATATAACATGATAATGATTATGTATATATGATATACCATCCAATTAAATATTATTTTAATATCAAAAGAATGATATTGTCACTCGTGCGTACGTACGGACTACCGTCTCCACGAACGCGATGAGATTCATTCCCCATTGTATCCATTCAAGTATAATTCTCATTTGATGATTAATAATAGTATCTAAGGATTTGATATCATTCTGGATATGAATAAGGTACAACCTATCCATGAAAAACACGGCTTACGTAACAAAACATATAAAAGAAAACGAGTAAGTTAACACCCGAAACGACGATAATTCTAAGATATTATTAACAAATCAATATTAAAGGATCATATATGATATCATATTAATGTATATGATTATTTTATAATTTAATAACAATTATTTAACCATTATACAGGAGGTTAACCTACCCTCAACCAAGGAAAAGTACAAGGTAAGAGTTTATTTCGCAATCTCTTCATTATCCGAGGTTGTTTATACGTAATTATCTACTGGGACCTCTTTATCATCCACATCCATGTTTCTTAAAAATGTATTTCAAAACATTCTTAATATTTACAAGAATATGGTTTAAAGTCATTTATACCCTTTTTTGACTTATAAGAGGTTTATAAAGGAATATTTCCGTCGTTTTCCAAACAAGGTGCTTTTTAACCTTTTTGACAAAATTAAGGTAAGAATGTTTTTTTAACTTATACAACGGGTGCAGATTTTTTTCGCCGTTATAAAATCTTCAAATCTTCCCTTACAAGCTTATAAGAAAATTTTCAAAGTAAATGTTTTATTTTATAATTATGTGACTTTTAAATGATTTAAAAAAAGGGATATTTCTCTCAAATAGTTTTGATTTCATCTATGTCAACATCCTTTGATGGATTTTAAGCTTATTTGAAGTTTATTTATTATGATACAAAACTTCCATATTGTATTGAAGGTTTTGTGATTTGTTTGACTGTGGATGTGTTATTTTTATACCATTCATGGTTTATGGAGAAAGTATTGACATTTCGTATGCTAGTTTTAATACGAATGTTTATGTTATGTTTAAACCTGTTCATATGAGGAATGCATTGGACTTAATATGTGAGGGGTGGAGCCCGCTATAGCTCCTAGATGCATCGGTAGGTCACATGAGACAAACTAGTGTCTTGGCACAAGGCCTTGGCAAAATCTTATTTGTAGTCTTGGCACGAGGCCTTGGCTATGTGGTTATGATAGTCTGGCATTATGCATTCCATCATTATGAAAGTGGTTATTGATATTTCATGTGATTGTTCGATTAGTAGAATATCCATGTGAATAAGTAAATGACATTATTTCATTTTATTTTTGCCATACTATGTTGAAGTTCAAGTTTAAAAGGCTTTTGTTTTAGTTATACATTGCCTTAAATTTTTATTCTTATTTATGAAATTTTCCACTATATTGTTATCCTTACTGAGAATTTGAGCTCACCCCTTTTCTATGTTTTATTTTTCCCAGGATGTGAAGAAGTAAATTATGAATGACCTGCAGGGATAGTATGAGGGGATAAGAGTGTGGACTATGGAAACTATGTTGTTGTTATAGTTTTCATTTTTATGATGTAATGTAAAACATTATGAATATATCTAGTGTTTCCAAGGCTACTAAACTAATCGGTCTTTCGAGATTTGATCTTTCTTGTGATCATGCCAATGTTATGTAATAATGCACCGACTCTGGGTAACTGGGGTCGGGGCGTTACACAGGTGACTATTGAAATGACACCATATGAGGCTTTATACGGTAGGCCATGCCGATCACCTTTGTGTTGGTTAGAGGCAGGTGAGGTAGCTTTGCTGGGACCATGTCTCGTACAAGAGACTTCTGAGCAGGTCCAGTTGATACAGAAGCGGATGACTACCACACAGTCTCATCAGAAGTCATATGTTGATCGCCGCAGACGACCTTTGGAGTTTGTGGTTGGGGATCAGGTTTTTCTATGTGTTTCGCCGAGGCTGGGACACAAGTGGATCAGGAGACAGGGTAAACTTTCACCGCGGTATATGGGGCCATTTGAGATTCTGGAGAGGGTCGGGCTAGTTGCTTATCGGTTGCGGTTACCGAAACGGTATCAAGCCATGCACGACGTCTTCCACGTATCTCAGTTGCGTCGCTATCATTCAGACCCGTCTCACGTCTTTTAGCCCGAGGAGGTTGAGCTGGAGGCAGATGCGTCCTTTGAGGAGCATCTGATTCGTATCGTTGACAGGAGCACGAAGCTTCTCCGAGGCCGGTCAGTTCCTCTCGTATGGGTGCTATGGCAACATGGCTGGGTGCAGAACGAGACCTGGGAGCGGGAGGCCGACGTACGTGCTCAGTGGCCGGAGTTGTTCACGGCTATATCTTCTCCACCCTTGGAAGGGCAATTCACGAACGAATTGCTATAAGGGGGGAAGTTTGTAAGAACCCGATTCTTATCTTTGAGGTACAAACTTCTTATTTTCTCTTTTCCTTAAGTGTTTTTAATAAAATAAGGAAAATGGGGAAAAAAATCCTAAATTTTGGAACTACACACCGTGTACTTTTTCCACACGCCGTGTACTTCTGGCCGTGTTGGGATGAGTACACGGGGCGTGTAGCCATGTCGGTGACGAAGGGTGTAGGAGTCGACTACACGCTATGTAGGGGTCCTGTACACGCCGTGTAGTCAGTCGGAAAGCCAAAATAGTAAGGTGGTAGAGTAGCCGCCATCTGGGCGGTAGTACACGCCGTGTACTCAGGAGTACATGCCGTGTACTCTTGTCGGTAGGCGAACAATGCTGGGCTGGTGGGAAGCCGCCATGGGAACAATTTAAAATTTGGGAAGTACACGCCGTTTACTCGGAAGTACACACCGTAGACTTTGTTTTTTCGGCTTAAAACAGGTAGTAGCCTCCTCATTTGGCAGAGGAGGCATTTGATCCGTTTTGGAGCCAAAGAAGGAGGCCAAACCTTTGAAGATCCGCTGAGTGTTCGTCGGGAATCGGTTTCCGCCTCGGACGATCTCGTTGGAACCGTGCGGGTAAGAGCTTCTATCTCCATGGCTGTTTCTTACCAATTCTTCTCCCAACAGGAGTTATTTGAGGTTAAGTGGATTTTTTTCTTCGTCAGATCTACGCCGTTCTTGGGCATTTCTGGAGTCAGCATTCAGGTATAACGTTCGTTGGCGTATAAGGTAGTTGGTTTGGTGTTTAGTTTTCCAACTGCTGTATGTTTGGTGCATTTTTTGTGCCACGAACCCATGTTGGGGTGTCGTGTGGCTGAGGCCGTAGCTATATTAAACACCTAGAATTAATTAGGTATTTAATTATGATATTAAAATACTGGTTGGGATCATTGCTTCGATCCGGAACCACCCCGGGGGTGTGTTCCACTGTTTAGCCATTTGGCTAGGATACCCAAGGGTATGCCTTAAAAGTAGTGATTTTAAAATTTCCTTGAGAGGAATTGCTCGTTTACTGCTTGTTTGCATGTTGGGCATGGCCCGATTACCTGTTTAGCCTGAGGGCGTTGTTGTGATTAGCCTGTGGGCACTGCACTGTTTATCCTGAGGGCATTAGTTATTTCGGCCTGAGGGAAACTTCTTCCGTGCCTGTGGGTAGCTGACTCTGTGCCTGTGGGTGACACTACCTACGCTTGAGGGAAAACTCTGTTATGCCTGAGGGCAGATTCTTGTGTTGGATACTCTTTACCTGAGGGTAGGAGTTTACATATCCGATGACATTAGCTGGTTATTTAGAATATTCACTGTGGTGGTGTTTTAAATTTAATGGATTAAATGGATAATAAAATGGAAATATAACTGGTGATTAGATACTTTTGAGTACTGCTTACTTTATTGCATTTTACTACTGCACACTGTCGTTGTATGCTTTCATGCAGTTGGGCACAGGCCTTTGGTGGGTGCCTACTGGGAATTTATTTCTCACACCCTATTTGGGTGACGCTTTTCGGCCCAAACAAATTACGTTTCTGCAGGCGTGGATAGGGGAAAGAGTCCCTATATAGGTACTTGACTGTTGCTGCTGAGGAGTAGGAGGGCATGAGACCGAGCCTAGGCTCGCGATGCTGCTGCCAGTCGTTTTTCTTGTTTTGCTGTACTTTGCTTTTGGGTGTACTGTATTGATGTATAACATGTTCTGGCTATTTTCTTAGAACCTAAGAAATGTAGCATCATTATTTATCTACTTTTGGTGATATCCATTGCTGTTGTTTATTTCAGTTGTGTATGATTTACTGCTTTCGTTTCTTGTTGTATGTTTTATTTTGTAATCCGCTGTGCTACACTTTGACAAACGAGGGCATAGTTTCCCCACTATCAGACCTGGTCCCTCGCTGCTAGTCGGCAGCCTCTGGCGTTTGGAGAAACGCGCTTGAGGTCATGTGGCAAACCGGGGTTGGGGCACCCGTTGAGTGGCACCCGGAACCGGGACGTTACACGTTTATAATCCAACGACCTAACCACTAACCTAACATGACATTTGTGAACATAATTTCATAAATATATATATTTATATTCAT
>CAUJRU010002553.1:0-72827 GCA_963277665.1 Viscum album
CTATACATGGATTAAATATTGACCCCAATATAATAGAAGTCGTTGAAAAATGTCCAAGACCAAATAATATCATATATATTCATAGTTTTCATGGATTAGTGGTTTACTATTAATCATTTGTAAAAAAACTTTTCTTGGTTGGATAGCCCACAGGCAATGTTAATTTGAAAAGAATTACGTTCATCTAGATAGATGAATGTGATGATTACTTTTTGAAAATAAAATAAATATTATTGAATGGTCATGTTTTGGCCCTACCATCTAGAAATAGTGAGTTCTTTATCTATAGTTATTCATTATTGAATGTAATTGGTTGTTTTTTAATTCATAATTATCATATAATTTCTTATTCTTTATTTTATTTGAAAACTAATGAGTTAAATTTCCCTACACATAATTTGGAATTGGTTTCTCTTATTTATTATTTTAAAATTTAGAGCTATCATTTGTATGGATTAATGTGTGAAATATATACGGATCAAAAAAAATTATAGTATATATTCAATTACAATGAATTGAAAATGATACTAATAATATGGTTTGATGTAATCACGGATTATGAGTGGATGAATCATTATCATTATGAAAAAGAAAACAAATTGGTTGGTAAATTGAGTTGAAAAGTAATTCTATATTTACTGATTTATGTTTGGAAGGTGAACCTTGGGAAAATGATTTGATGAATTTCAGACTAGTAGTTATGGATTGAAGGATATACTCTGTTTTGTTTCTGGATTCAGCATAGTTATCCCTTTCAAAATGAATTAAGCACTCTATGAAGGAGGATCAATCTTTTCTGAAAAATTTATAATCTGTTAATAAGGTTAAGTTACATGATTTTAATATTGATGATAGAGGTGTTATATAATTTGAAAAAAGTTTATTTGTTCCTTTTGATTCGTAGTTTGGGAAATAGTTGTTGACATAAACTCATAGTTCTCTATTTTCTATTCATCTTGTTAGTACTAAGATTTATAGAGACTATTAGGAGTGTTATTGGTGGGATGGAATAAAAAGGAATATTTTTGAATATATAGGGAAGTTTTTGACATTTCAGCAAGTTAAGTGTGATAGATAGTTATTCAAGGGAATGCTTCAATATTTTCAAGTACCGGAGTCAAAATGGGTAAATGTTTTGATGGATTTCATGGTAGGATTACCAATGACTTCTCAATATAATAATGGGTTTTTCGATTGTTTTTGATCGATTAACTAAATATATAAATTTCCTTAACATTCATGATAAAATGTAGTCATATTTACTTTATTGACTCTATCTAATGGATATTATTAGGTTACATATAGTGCCACTCTCTATTATATCAAACCATGATCCCAGGTTTACATTATGTTTTTTGAAGGGACTTCTTATGTCATTGGGTATTGCATTAAATTTTAGTATGACTTTTCACCTTCAATATGTTTGAAATTCGGTGAAAACGATTCATACCATAGAAGATATTCTTCATTATATTTCAATTTATTTCAAAGGAATTTGGGATAAAATTGATTATTTGGTTTATAATAAAAGTTTTCATTCGCGAATAAAAATCGTACCGTTAGAGGAATTATATTGATATAGTTGTCAGATATCATATTTTTTTTTATGATCTAGGGGAATGAATTTTGATTAGATGATATTTGGTAGGGGAAAGTGTTGAGAAAGTTCTAATTATTTAGCAACACATGATGATAGCTCCAAGAAGGTAGAAAATATATGTGGATAATTGGAGGAAAGTGTTTTCTTTTGAGGTAGGTGTTTAGGATTTTTAAAATTTTTTACATGGAATTGTGTAATTTATTCTAGTGAAAATTGTATTCATAGTCCCCATTTATTACAAAATATGAAATCTTGGAGAAATTTGGATCATTTTACTATTGAGTTTCTTTTCCACAGATTTATCTCTGGTATAAAAAGTATTTAGTGTTTCAATGATAAGAAAATATGCACTGGACGTGTCTCGTGTTTTGAGCCTTGAAGTGGTTTAGTTGGAAGAGAATAATTCTTATGAGGAACAACTAGTTTTGGTTCATGGCTATATAGGGAGTTTTCTTAACAATAAGGTGATTCATCAAGTTAATATTTTATTGAATACCCCATATGGATGAAGAGGAAACATTTGAATCTAAAAATCTTATGAGGGAATGGTATACATAATAGTTTAAAAACTGAATAAAATTAAAAAGACACTATTTCAAAAAGTGGGGAATGTTGTAAAAACCTAGTTACATTCAAAATAAATCATTTTCATTTTTTTAAATATGAATTCAATAGTTACATTAGATATACAAATATTACATAATTTTTTATCCAAAAGTATATTGTTTTAATTAAACACTTTTATTATATGGTTTTATTTAAAGGAATAATTTATAAATTTTAGAATATGAATTTTATGAAATTAATTTGATATTTTAGATAAATATTCAAAAATATACTTTGGGTGAAATTTTGGTATTTTTTAGAACATATTAATTTTTCAAAAAATAGTAACAAATACAGATTGTTTTCAAAAAGTGATTTCTTATAATAAATTCTGTAATTGAAAAGTATAAATATGTTATGAATATTTTTTAAAATTGCCTTAGTATTATATATATATATATATATGATAAAATTATTTAATTTTTAATTATATTTATATTTTTTTAATAAATATTTCATATTGGGTTTAAAAATGAGCTTTTCTAAAAACTATTTCAAATTGCATAATGTTTTACCTTTTTAATTTAATAAAAGTAATCCCTAATAGAGAATTTTTAAAATTAAATGTATTGAATATATATTTAAAATTATTATTTTAGTTTCATGCAAATTTTATATTTATTCATGGAGTTAATATTGAATCATCTTATTCTAAAACAAATTCTCTTCTTAAAAACCTATTGTCTTGTAGCAACTGCATGTTTAATATTAAAAAAAATTATAAAAATTCTATATATTAAATTTTGAAAAATGTATTCAAATATTTAAATCAAAATTGTTTATAATTTCTAATATTTTCAACTAAATTTATGACTAACTTGATTAGTTGAAAAAATTAAAATTAATCATAATGATCAAGGTAAAAATGATAATTACCAAGTGACAAAACATTAAACTTAAGGATGGAAATAACTTAGAAACTTTCCAAGAACCAATTTAATAGACTTATTTCTATCATATAACTTTAAGAATCAAGTTTTATTTCATTTTTGGATCAACCATTCATGGAAAAAATGTTTTTCAAATTCCCTCTTTAAAAACATTATAGGTTTTCGAATCTCCACACTTATAAAAGGCCTCCCCCTCTCCTATTATCATCACACCTCTCAATACCATTTTATCTTCAAAGAACTACCCAAATCATAAATCTTATTCCCTCATATCATACTATTTATCAACCCAACTAATGAATTCATTTTGTATAAACCAAAAGGAGGTACCCAAAGAAGAGGTAGTGTTCAACCACATGCATTTTTTTATTTCTTTCTCCACCCCATTCAATTTTTATTATAACATGAATATATTATAACCTCATAATAATACATATACTAATATGTTTTTATGATAAAATTATGGCCTACATCCACACAAACCTCAATCAAATGGATTATGAAATCATCATTCATGTGTACAGAATACTACCACCTCACGAAAATATGTCGTTCATTTTTTCTATACCACCTATCATGGATGGGCATAATGTTGTAAATACTATTTATAAATATTATTTATAATATTTATAAAATAATTATAACTATATATCTATTATATCATATACACCATTTTTAAATTCAATACCTTTTTGGATACGATTACACCGCTCATGTGTACAGAAGACTACCACCTAGCGAAGCGATGTCTAGCAGTTTTCACTGACAATTACATGAAAGTTAATAAGGGTAAATTTAATGAAAATATATGATATAAGTGAAATAATTATGATATTTATTAAATAATTTTATTTCTTTAAATATAAAATATTTTTTTATTCTTATGTTTTCACATAGAGAAAAGGTGATAACGTCATTCATGGACGTGTGGGCTACCACATCTTCGAAGCGGTGTGATTAATTTTACGTACCAAGAATGATATATATAAGTATATGTAATTACATATAATTTTATTTATGATATAATGATAATTATGTAAATATGAATGTAAATTACCATCTTTTGATATTGATCATTAGAAAAATGGAAACGTAACTCATTTGTACATACGACCTACCTTCTCCATGATCATAATGTTAGTTTAATTTTATATCAATATTTGATGAATGGTTTTAAAATTATAATTGATATATAAAAATTATATTTATTTAATTATTATTATTTTTTTAAATGTTTAAATAATGACCCCTTTGACCATAGTAGACCAACCAAAGTCATTTTCAACACATAAATCAAATATATACAAAAATCTGAACTAAACATAATTGATCAAGTAAATGTATATAAGTTGTTAAAAAGTGAAATTAAAGTAATAATAAAAATTAAAAATGTTGTAATGAAATGAAATAATTAACACATGATTATTTTTATGGAATATAAAGACCCATGTAAAAAATCAGACTCAAAGTAAGGGACTTCATCTCAATTTCCATTCATTAAGGAAATTCTTGATGTTATGCATCATTAATATTTTAAAAGGTGTATATAAACACCATTTGACATTATATATCAATAATTTATATAATCTCATGATATTTATTATTATTTTTAATGTATTTTTTTGTTTTTTACAATTCAAGTGTTTATCAATATGTTTTCTTTGAAATTATTTTAAATGTTTCCCTTTAAAATCTTTTTCTCTTCAATGTCCTTTTTTGTAAAATGATATTTAAAATTTTATATATTTACACAAAATATTTATAATGTTAATTTTATTCCTCATTTACTTTTTTTAAATTGACTTCAAATGGAATATTTTTACATTTTATTAATATAATGGAGATAAAGACATTTCAGGCAGACATTAATGTTCTTTCATTTATAACTTAATTTGATGATTGCATGTTTTTTAATAAAAACCCCAATATTCCTTTTTGTCAATTTTGTATTTATAAATTATTTTCAAAATAATATTTTATTTTTAAAATGGTATTTTAAAATAAAATTGTATTTTTATATTAGAAATTTATTTTCATATGATTCTAAAAGAGTTTCTTAAATGATCAAATGTTTTATTTATGTTTTGGTTCAGGTATATTATAAATTATGGGTGTGACCAAGTAGAATAGGTTGAGATCATTTTATCTTAAATGATAGGTTCACCAATATAGTAATTTAATGAATTGGGTAATGATTTTAGTCTCTGGATAATTGTATTTTAAGTTGATTGTATGGTTATTCCAATTTTTAAGGGATCTATAGTGGTTCTAAAAGGTTTATATGAGATCATTTACCAAGTTATACACATGAATTTTATATTATTTCTAATTAGTATTCATTGAAATCATTTTTTAAACGTAAAATTAATGATCATTTTAAGGAATTATATTTCCATTTATGGGTAAAATGTTATATTTTCTAGAAAAGAGTTTCCAAGGTTTTCATGTTTTTACTGAACTAACAGTTTCCATTATTTTTATATCCCTTACTAGGATTTTATGCTCATCCCATTTTTCTAAAAAATATAGGTTCTATGGATGGGTAGGGGAAAGCTAGAGGTAAGGATTAATTTTGTTAATATTTTTCATGAAAATAGATCGTGATTTATTTTAAAACTTTTATATTATGAAAACATAGTTTCTATTTGGAAGTGTCCACTTTTTATTTTATAGTTTTTTAAGGAATGTGGCCTAATTACCTAAACCTCTAAGCTTAAAATGATCATCAAAAGTATTTAATGTAGAATTAATTACTGAAACTCATGTAATGTTAATGTTAGGTGCCTTCTGTCATCTTCATTAGGCAAAGGGTCATGGAAATGTACATTTGATTATGTGATACCCCTCCAACTCCATAGACAAGAAGAGGGGGTTTCTATGATAATGCTTTTGTGTCACCATGAGATCCATTATTTTTCACATGATTCATTGAAAAAATGAGTGTGAGTGCACTTGATAACACTCACACAAATTCATAAGATATCTTCTCCTTCAAGAATAATGAAGGTAATAAAAAGGGAAAATGTGTGTGATTATTTTTGAGTGAGGATACATTGGACATCAGATGAAAGGGATCATATTCATCAGATGATCCCTATTGATCACATGAGGCCCCCCTAAATGAGCCATCATGATCTCACAAAGTCCCATAGACATGACGACCTGATCTCATGAATGATCTCATAACAATCCTCCTTAGTCTCTCGAATGACCCCAAAAAATTCTTCTTTGCTGACATGAAATCCTTTTTATATGCTTTATGATCTCACAAAGACCTCTAGAAATACTACCTAACTATTTAAAAACTATATAACATGTCACCATGGTTGGGTGAAATTTCATTGATCAATTTGGGTCCAATAAACATATAAAAGGGGGACCATTATTACAGTCATTGAGTAACATGTGATTGTCCTAAGATAAACCATGGTAGGATCACACGAAGTTTTTTACACAAATAAAAACACTCCACTAACTCCATATCATATTTATGACATATATTCCACACAAGTTAGCATGTAACATATTTGGTGAGGCCTTTAAATTCCTCCATCGACAAGAACAATTCATCAATTTGAATGAACTAGGCCACGTGCAGGACCTCCTTTTCACAATTTGGATGGAACAACATAATTAATACATGAGATATATAGATTTATCCCAATAAGTAACTATGTGAGATGTATCATAAGTGGGAGTTCATGAGAAGAATTCATTTATAGGTCATTCATATGATAATATAGGTATTCCACAAGGTAAAATTTCAAGGAATGACTTAAAGGATCATACATCATGCATAGGTAATTATTGTAATTTCTCTATATATCTCACAGATTACTTATGTTTTGCCATCCAGATTGTGGAAAGGTGGTCCTTCATGTGGCCTAGTTCATGTGGAACCTAAAATATGTCGACAATTGGCAAACACTGGACACATTTGAAATAGAGTATGGAATAAAGACTGAAAATGATGGGAAAATTACATGATTATGGATATACTAATATTCATGTGATTCGTATGACATATCCAGATCATGAGACAACACTGGAACATCTCACTCGTGTCATGAGAAACTCTCTTGACAAGTAATTTGGATCATGCGACATCCCTTTGGCATTTCATTCAATTCATATGATGTCCTTTGGGTGTGCCACCCAAGACTTATGATGTCTTACAATATTTCCAGCTCCATCTTGCTTTTTTCTCCAGAAACATCCCCCATGTTATGTGGAGACAAAATAAAATGTTAGCTAAGTCTCGAGACCCACTCAAGAAGTGTTAGCCTTGATCACACATTGACATCTACACTAGTCATTAAAATCATTCAACACCATTCTGACATGTTATCATTGACATCATGATGCCCTCTATACATGTCATTTAGGTTTTGAAATACCCTCCAGACATTCCATCCCTACTCCCTTTACATCCTCCATACATGTCATGCAGGTCACATGACGTCATCTAGGAATTCCACCCATGTCTTGTGATGTCCTCCAATCTTGTCATCGATATCTTGATATTTCCTCTAGAAACATCTCCCAAGTTATGTGGATATACAAGGGTATTTCATCTAGGTATCAAAACACCCACAAATCATGTCATCCTAGATCATGTGGTGTCTTCGTGAAAATTTAGCTAGATCATGCAACACCATATAGACATTTATTAATTGATCTCAAGATGTCATTTAGCCAATTCATTCAGATTATGAAACACCATCCAAACATGTCATCCATGATCTCCTTATTTCATCCATACATTCCATACTTAATCGTGAGATGTATTCCAGTCATGTAATTCCTATTATGTGATGTCCTTCAGACAATTAAAATGAATCATAAGATTGTCTTCAAGAATTTATGTTAGGTATCCAAGACATGTTCAAACATCCTTATTAATAGTGTACATACATCCTTAGACATGTCATAGAAACATCCACAGACATGTCAAGAAGACAAATAGACATGTGAGGAAGAAAATAATGTCATTCCAAGAAGATGTATTGTAACATGATAACCTTGTCTATTGGATATATAAGGGAATCCTTGGTGTATAATCCATGATCAAATTGAACTATGATAACTTTGATTACAACAATAAAAAAGATATTCAATATTCCTTCATAAGGAGTCAGCTGAAATGGGAATTCACCTCATTATGTATATTCATGCATTTATCTAACATTCCAACCATTAGGAACCAACCTCTTCTATGGTAATATGTTTCTTCCTCATCCACTAAAAGATTTAGAAGGAAACTGAACTATGAGATCTTTTATTCCTTCTATAACTAGGATATATAGGACACCTTCATAAGTCCAAATCTAAAATATGAATGTACCTCAGTGTGTAAGTCCATCCATGTATATGAAATTCCAAAAATCATGTCCCAATATCTACCATGGGATTATATTTCTTCGACATCAACAAGATGAATAGGGAGGAAAATAAAATTTGAGAACTTTGATTCCCTTCATAACCAGGATACATATGACTCCTTCATAAGGCCTCTACACTATACCAAACATACAACGGGCTTCCACAATTCATGATTTTCACATCCTCAGGCAATAATATTGATTAATTTCTATATGTTGTTTCTAACACTGATTATAGCCTATTTGTGATTGGGAATTTGAAATGATCATATAATTCTCATCAAGAATCAATGTCAAAGTGTATGAATCGATCAATGGCATGATATGACTGTCCCCTATATAATGGATTCTACCTCAAGAAAATTCCCAAGGGAATGATTGAAATATGGTGACTCTAACTATTGTTATAACAAAGATAGGTTAAATACCTCCTTAAGGCCCAAAATTAATAATTTATGACTATGTTCAGTCATATATTATCTTTTCCACTTGACATTCTATTACATGGGTTCAACAAACTACATGGTTTTTTATTCCTATGATAAAAAAGATAAATAGGATGAATCATAAAGGTTCATTCCCATCCTTGAGATTTCAATCACCTCTCTAAATGTATGTAAACACTAGAGTGCATGGATATATATTTTAACAATATAAGAATCCAGCCATTAATGAGAAATATATGAAGAACATGGGTTTCATACATATGGAATCATTAACATACCTATCTTTACAGATGTAAGAGTTCAACACATACTCATTATGTTTGGGTGATTACATATGTATCCGGAATATGAAGATATTCAAAAACATTCCTTAAATCTATAAGAGATTCATGGAGAAGGAAACTATTACACCCAAAAGGGTTTGATGAGTTGTCCTCCCATCCTCTAGACCAATGTGAGTACCTATGTTTCATTGGTTCTAAAACCCTATCTAGCCACATGCCCTTGGAAAGAAGGTCTGTACTCAATTATAGATATAAGGACCATTTTCAGTTTATATGTATGATTAACACATCATGAACCATATGTGAGGGGTTGGTAGGAAATTGAACCCCCATAATCAACTGATGGGAAAGTTCATCTATACATAATTAACATGAAAAAAAATTCCAACATGAAATCATTTAACTAGGATATCACCTTTATTGGGTAAAAATGATAGACTTCCTATTTCTCATCAGACCATTTTGTTCCTACCAGGCTAATGATCTTATGGATGAAACAATCCTCTCATTTCCAAATCACACAACCCTCTTCCATGGATTTATCCATATAAATACCTTATCACAATCACTAAACTCTAAATACTACCAATTATTTTCATCATAACTTTTCTGTCAACTCTGTGATGCTCTGATTTGTTGTTAAATATCTCAAACTATCTCTTTAATTTCACCATGATTCTCAACTTAAAAAAAATAAATTCTCAAAATTTATAACAAAACATTGGAGTTCATAAATTCATCCCATAAAGTGAATTATATGGAGACTTATGAATTCTCTAGAGAAAAATATTATTGTAAAAAAACTCAATTAGAGAATGGAATTGATCCAAATCACATTTGAAATCTATCAAACATACTCTCGAAAAATCTATTACAATTTGAATTTTCCTACTAGAATGAACTTAAATATGATGATGACATTCCATGTTAATGTTCAACTCTACCATTAATTCCATACATCAGTGGATGATATAACATCAATGAATCATTGAGGTAAAGCACCGATCCTGGTCTGATTCAATAGAATATGGAACTCCATGAAAACTAAACACTTAATTAATGTATATCTTTAAAATATGATCAAGAGATAAATATTCTCTGATTCTATTAAAATATGACTATTTTTTAAGGGTACAGACTATCACCTAAGTAGCATTTTTCAATTTAGATGTCTTTTGGGATTTTTATGATGAAGTAGAATGTGATTTTTCACTATTTTAATTTATGATTGGATATTTTTTATAACATCCACTTAAGATTATGTCTCTCTAAATAAAATTTATTACATACCAGAAATTGAGATACATACACTATTATAGTCATTTTCAGGTTACTCACTTATAAATAATCTTTCTGATCTCTATAAATATGTACTCACTTGGAAGGAATAGAGAACGGGAAACTAGTATAATCATAAAATATCTCATTATTCATCTTTAGATGTTATGTGATAGATACTAAATTCTAGAACATTATCATTCCAAAACAATCGTGGTTGAATGATGGATAATTGTTTACATTATTATACAGTTCAACATCCTATATCTACACCTATTAAAACATCACATTAATTGAAGGTAGAAAATTCAAGTAAGAAATATTTTATGTATCCCCATTCTGAATGATTTTATGGGCCATATTATAAAGATCCATAATTATTTGATTTATTTTAATCTACATCATGGAAAAACTTGAATAGTCTTTCCCACATAAAGCTTCAACAACCTCATTCTCATTTAGGGGGTTGGAGGGTATTGATAATTCATAGAATTTTATGAATTGAATCGATCAATTTTGGTGTAAATTGAACTGTTTATATGTTTTAATATATGATGCATTTTTTATGATGGCTATATATATATAATCTCTCACCATAAAGATAATTCCTCCATATTTTCAATATAGAAATTATTGATTCCAAATATATATATATATCATCTTTCACCATAAAGATAATTCCTCCATATTTTCAATACAGAAATTCTTGATGCCAACTAAAAATCATTAATCAGGTAGTTTTGATCATGA
The DNA here is from genome assembly GCA_963277665.1 of Viscum album. Lineage (NCBI taxonomy): Eukaryota > Viridiplantae > Streptophyta > Magnoliopsida > Santalales > Viscaceae > Viscum > Viscum album. The sequence continues at coordinate 11,236 of CAUJRU010002553.1, forward strand.
ATTATCAATTAGTATGATCAAAAAACTGTAACCATATTATTCATCATGGGAAATAATCTAAGTACCTCATCTGATTAATCACTATAGATTGCGTGCATATCTATACTAAATGGTTGGGTATGTAAAAGTTCTCATATCCATGAAATTTTCCTCACATTCAATTGAAAAAGGAAACCTGGATCTCTATTGTCTCAACTTAATTATTGGAAAATATATTCATAAGAAATAATAAAAATAAAAAATAGTATCTATCATACCCATGAAAACACTAGATCTCAGTTATCATAGTTGGTTAGGGCCCCAACCCCATAACTTCCATCTTTGAGGGATGTACTAATATACACTTGAGATTATATAACCGAAGACTAACACTGTTTGTAACTAGAATTCACACTTCATTAATTGGGTAAATAAATATTTCTTTCACATTTCCTTCAATAAAATCCTCAATTTATCTTCTTCCTCTTTATTACTATTCAAATATATTTGAATGTAGTCTATAAAGACTAAAAAACTAATCAAGGGGATATCTAAAGACTATGTTCATTAAATACATAATGGTAGTGGGGGAATTAGTATTCCCCAAAGGAACACTATAAATATATAATCACCATACCTCGTATGGAAGGTTGTCTTAGGTATGTCTTCATTCATGACCCTCAATTATTGATATCCCAAAAGAACCTAAATTTTTGGAAATGTTTTGATCTCCACAATATTAAGGAATAAAGTCATCGGTATGGGGTGAAGCATAATTGTGGTTTATTGTGATATTATCAAATTATAAATAATCATTGTGATGACACAATTACCCATCTTTATTAATAACAAAAATATTTGTTTCATCCTTTTGGAAATCACTCGGTCATGAGTCCCTAACATGGTTCTCTATCAAGTGATTGAGATAGGTAGTCACATAACCTCACGTCTGGCTCCCCACATACCAGAGGATATTGAATTATAGTGAAGGTATAGGGAATATAGTGGGGAGAATATACACTATAGAATGCAGTAGTAATCACAATGGAAATCTTTATGAAATAGCATGTATACCAAAGTATATTGACACCTGATCTAATCTAAATGTAACACTCGGATGTTTTTTAAAATATTTTCATTAAATAATTAAAATCCTTCATTATATTTCATTTCATGCAATTTTAAGTTTAAAAAAATCATGAGACACACTTAGTATAAAATTACCATTATAGTCTCAGTGTTATGATGGCGGGAATAAGAATAACGAACTTATGGAAATGTGTTGTGAATTATTTGGCTACCAATTATTTATAAAAAATATAAATCAATTAGATATTTTAATTTTTTAGTGAATTAATATTGTTAATGTAATTAATGAAATATATATGTTAAATACTTACTACAATATTTTTTATATTTGTCCAACAAAAATTTTAGTCATAGGGTTGGAAGAAACCCTATTTTATGTATAAAAACTTTTATATTTTTAAACATGAAAATTTTATACATTTTAATTGGGAAACACTTTTAAATTAATATTTTGATGAATTAATAATTTTTATATGACAAAATAAACTTTTTATTTTGAATCATGATATAAAAATTCACTTTGGATGAATTTCTGGTATTTGTTTATAACAATCATGTTCTGATGAATAGTAACAATAAACTATGTTTAATGAAAACAGATTTCTTCATTGAAATAATTTATAAGGGTAAATTATAATATTGAATGGTTTTAAAATGTAAACTGAATATATTTTTATCATTCAATGTAATTTATATAATTATCATTAATTTTACATTGAATTTAGATGTAAAAACATTTTCAATCTTTTGTTATGTTTTAACATTTGAAACTCATTCACTATTTCCAACAATTGGATTTATTTTAAATTAATTACTGAAACTTTTATGTTTTTAATTTTGAAAAATGGAATCCATATTTTTAATCCTTATTTAAAAATTATTAAAATATATTTATATTATTTTTCTCATTATGAATAGTAACTTAGGTAATTTTTATTAATACGGTAAAAGGGTAAAATATGTAATTAAATATAAAAATGCTATTATAAAGTTAACCAAAAAATTGTATTAATATAATTGTATGAGTATGTTTCGAGCTAAATAATTCTTTTGTATAAATGGTATCCATTTGAATCAACTTGGATGATATTATGACCTTTAATTTATTTTATTTAAAGAAAAGTAAAATATGTCTCACTCTAATTTTAATAACTAAATCATTTTTAATATATGGTTATACTAAATACAATTTTGACTGTAAATATTCATATAAAATTTAATTTTTTTTCTTTATCATGATATTTTTTTGAAATTTTTAGCAAATAAATAATTACCTTAATAGCTTATACATTAATGATGTATAAATTATTTAATTGATGAAAAATCAATAATATTATTTTTATTAAAATAATAATACCCATTAAAAGATCAAAAAACATGACCCACTCTTATTGGTAAAGTATTAATCGACCATAATAATCACAGGGTCATGTTATGGACCATTTAGAGACTTATAGAAGGGATTATGAATTTTATATTATTTAATTTAAAGTGATGTTAAAGTTTTCACCATCATAATTTAATAAGTAGAAAATTTTAAATATTGGATTTTACAAAATATAAATTAGACTGGAAGTATTATTATGAAATTTTGTATATTTAACTTTATAATATAATTTTATTTGTAATTTTTATTCAACAAATAAGTATATTAGATAATTACACAAAACTATTGTAGTAATTATGTTATTAAGTGAAATATCTAATTCATGATTTTAAAAATATTAAATTAAAAATAATTTGGGCTAATTAACATTTATAATGAATTTTATAGATGACCTTGACCTCCTATAAATATAAAAAAAATTAGTTCGAATTTATCTTTTTATATTAATATTTTTTCATTTAATTTAATAGTGTCAAAATTGATATTATTGATTGCTCACCAAAATAATGTCTTATTAAATTATTTAAAAATAAATAATAATTTTTTAATAAATATATAATAATCATTATATGGAAAAAATCATCTCATTTTTTTATTTATGTTCTATTTTACATCAAATAAGTAAATATTTTACCCTTTTAATATTGAATTATTTGTTACCCAAGTTAAAAATTAAATACAATAACTAGGTGTTAATTAAACTGATAATGTTTAAATTGACATAAATAGTTGTCCATAATTTAATTTTTGATGATATTACAACCCTATATAATCTAATCATATAAATTAGGACATTTTTGAGGGTTTCTTTAGGGTTTTAGTTTATTATAAATTATTATTTATAGAGTTTTCAAAAGTGCACATCACCTCAATTATAAAAGGGAACATCCTCCCTCGCCTATTCACTTCACTATGAGCCTTCAAGTTCAGCAATACACAATTTTTTTGGAAATTATATATTTACATTATAGTGGTTCTGGTCATCATCAAAGACTAACTCTAGTGCTCTAAGAAAAGATTTAGAGGAAACATGGCTAGGGAGAGGTAATCTCTTCTACCGATTCATTAAAACTTCATTATTCTCATAATTCCTCATCATTAGTTGTTTCATTATAAAGTAATAAAATAATTGTCACTAATATACTGATATGTTATTATAATTATGAAACAACCATATTCAACCTTCTATCCATCCAATGAAAAATGAAATCACCATGTGTGAATTCGTACAGCTTACTATCTCTACGACATGGTGTAATATTTTTTTTTCACTACCGCCTTACTTAGATGGGTATAATAACGGAAATAATTACTATAAATGATTATTATATTGTTATAACAATTCTAAAATATTATACACCATCAAATTCATTAGCATTCAATAATTGTGGGAATAATATCGTCTCTCATGTGTTTGTAGGGCCTATAGTCTCTACAATGCGATGCGATTCAGTCTACATTATCATCACTAAACCATGATTTTATACAAGAATAGAATAAATAAATTTGATATATATTATACTAATATCAATCAATAAATTATATAAATATATCTTAATAAGTATAAAATGAACTTCTCTAACAAAAATTGCATTAGAACATAAAGTAGTTAATAACTGAATAACGAGTGACAATGAATTGTGACTTATAAATAGATGATAATATAATCATATGTGATATCATGAAAATCCCTATGATTTTGGAATAAGTAAATAAAATTATTTAAATCATTATACAGGAGGTTCAGATACATATGACGAATATAAGACCTAAGGTAAGAGATAATATTTCAATCTCATTATTATCCAAGATTGTTTATACCTAAGTATTTACTAGGTTATATTTATCATCCACATACATGATTATTAAGTATGTAATATTATTTATATACTTTTAAATTTTTTTCAAGTTAATTTTACCCATTGGTTTATTTTTATTAAATAGTATGAAAGGAATCTTTTTTAATTATTCGATACGATGTACTTTTTTACTTTTTCAGAAAAAGAATAAGGAGAATGTTTTTTAACTTATACGGCTTGATCCGATTTTTACATCTTTATAATTCCATATTTCTATGAATATTAATTTACAAGATTTCTTGTTTATTTTCAAATAAATTTTTTCTATTTAAAATTGCGTGGGATTTTTAGAATGAAAACACTTTAAAGAATAAATGATATTTTCCACAGAAATTAATTTCAAGTGTTTTATCAAAATTATTTTCCATCTCAGATGACACACTTTAAATATGGTTATGTTTTTATCACTATTATTACTATAATTTTATTTTTTTAATGGTTGAATAATATTTTATATGGGTTATTTTATGATGGAATGATGTTCAAGAAACCCATTTTATGTCTTGGGTTATGTTTTGATGAATGATATATGTTTTTGTGGCATAGGTAGTAATGATTTTATAATGATATTAGTGGGACATATATCTCCCCTAATTAATTAGGAAAAGATTCATATGTCATGATATATAAATGACTGTAATGGAATGTAAATATGGTTCAGTAATATATGGATGGAATGACATGTAAACCTGGTTCTGTAATGGACATTGTTCTTTATGATGGTCTTGCCAATGAGCCTTTAATAATATGAAATGATTTTCTATGATTATGTGTATTCCAGTGAACTTTAGGTATTATTTAATGATTTTTGGTATTATGTACATTAACTCATATGAACTTTTATCCCATTAAATGATATCATGATCTTTCATATGCAGGAGAAGACTTCCAAATGTTATGTTATTTTGTCTTATGATTTTGATATGATTGATATTTCTCTTGTTTACCATTAATGAGAATTTGATCACACCATTTTATATGTTTCTTTTCCCCAGGTCATGAAGAAGGGTATTAAGTATGATATATCAAAAAATATTCTAGTTATGGAGATATAATCAGTAGACAATGTAGATGTTTTTTGAACCAGGTTTTTATATATCTTAGTTTTTGAAAGACCCTACAACTATACGGTCCTGTCATGGCTGTATTATATGTTTTAATGAATATAAATAAATTTTTATGTAATATCAATGTATTTAAATTATGTTTCATTATAGTTGGTATCATTGTAAAAGAATAGTTAACTTTAGAAAACTAGTATGAGAAATCCTTTTTAAGAACACTAAGGATATGTCTAAGAATAGTTTACAATCCTAGTGTTTTAGAAATGACAATTAATAACCTAGGATAAACCAAAAGTGTCATTAATTGAAATTTTAGTCTTGATTATGTGGTTTTCCTATTATGATTAGTGGTTCTTGCACTCTTCTTCTTGGTTTTATTCAATATCTAGAACCCGAAGGAACCGCATTAATGATGAATTCAAGGGGAAATGAAATTCGTTTCCCCCTATGAAACCAAATTTTATGGGATATGGAATGAAAAATATTGTATATAAGTTCACACAACTTTCTTAAGCTATGAATCTTGTAGGACTTCCAAACAAGTAAATGAAGGAGAAACGCTCTATTGAGTCCTTCATGAGGTAGCCTCCACCTTTTTTGAGTGGGTCTTCTGATCCATTAGTGGATGAACAATGTATTAGTACCACTAAAAAGATATTTTCAGTTCTACATTCTTATGAACATGATAAATTCATCTTAGTAGTCTATCATTTTGAAGTTGAATCTGGTCAATGGTGGAGTCTTATCAAGAATATGATAAAAATAAATGAAATTGAGTCCATAGAATGGGATGAGTCCAAAAAATTATTTTTCAATAAGTACATTACAATTATTCTTTGAAAAAGTATGGATAAGGATTTCCTTGTGCTTAATCAAAAGGATGATGAATCAGTTGGTACCTATGATGAAAATTTTAAAAGACTTTTAATCTGCACTTATATTATTATTATTCAACCTACGATTAAAATTTATCAGTTCCTTAGTGTCTTGAAACCAAGTCTCTGAAGGGTATTTTCCATAAGGTACATTAATATCTATGAGTAAATTGTTCGACGTGCTCTAAAAGATGATAAGGATATTGGAGTAACCCATAATTTTTATGGGTTTTCATAAGAAGAGAAAAATGGAATTCAAATGAAATTATAAAGACCACACGGAAAGGAAGATGAGTTTTTTCTTATGCTCAATGTGTGGAAATAAACATAGTGGAAATTATCTTAAAGGGACAAGAAAATGTTTTATGTGTGGAAAAATGGTCATCAGGTAGTTGAAGGCCAAATTGATTGGAAAAGGATTTCTAATGATGCGAATAGAGAAAAAGATACACATAATGAACCTCATACACATCAATGCTACAAGTTTAAGGAAAGGGTTCAATATGAAAATCAATACCATAATCCAAGGGTTATTGATGATGATCGATATTAAAAAACACTTAATTCCAATGAAAAAAGAAAGTCACGTGAGAACAAAATAAACGATGTGGAGTAAGAAAATGAAGTGGTGAATGGTACACATACCAAACACTCTAAATTAAAGAATGTTTTATTGGATTATAGATCCACCTAATCTTTTATTTCTGAAGAAATTTCTAAGGGAATCACAATATTACCTCAACAATTTGATATTGAGTTATCTTTAAAAACTTCTAAAGGAACAATGGTCTCATCAAATGTTTATAATTCTTCTACAGTTGAATTTTTTGGGAAAGTGCTTCCTAAAATTATTTTTATCCTTCATATAGTGGAATTTTAATTGATTATTGTCATGGATTAGATTTCTTTATATAGAGATCATATCAATTACAAAGGAAGGAAATTCACATTTCATATTACAAATCAATCGATGAACATTAATCGATGCATGGAATAATATAACCATCCAACATATATTTCTTCCATCTTATCGGTCATGATTCCTATAAATAAAGGTTATTTCTCTCAAATGGTTAGGGATAAAGTCCTGATTAAGAATACACCAATTCTAAGGGAGATTGATGATGTATTTCCGAAGGAATTTCTAGTTCTTCCACCAAATCATTAAGTTGTGTTTTCAATAGAACTCATATTGGGTTCTATGAATATTTCAATGACACCTTATATAGTGGCCCCAATTGAGCTATAGGAATTGAAGAAGAAACTCCAACCTAATCTTGATAATGGATTCATACACCCTAGTGCATTACCATAGAGAGAACCTATTTTATTTGTTATGAATAAAGATAATTCAATGAGACTATGCATTGATTATCGAGAACTTAACAAGATCACTATCAAGAAAAGATATCTTCTTCCCCACATTGATGACGTATTCCACCAATGATACGAAGCTCAATACATTTCCAAGATTGATCTTTATTCAGGATATCATTAATTAAGTGTCAAAAGGAGGATATACCAAAGGCAACATTTCATTCAAGGTATAGACAATATGAATTTAAAGTTATTCATTTTCATTTTATTAATTCTCTCGTTATCTTCAAGGATATAATTTATAGAGACTTTATAGACTATCTTCAATAACTTTTGGTAGTCATTATAGATGAAATTCTATTATATTAAAAGAGGAAGGAAGAACATGAAGACCACTTGATAATTGTACTAAAGACCCCGAGAAAGGATAACCATTATGAAAAATTTACCATGTTTGAATTTTGGCTTCATAATGTTTCATTTTTTTGTCACATAATTCAAGAGATGATATATATGTGGATCCTTCAAAATAGATGTTTTTGAAAGTTGCCCGAGACCAAAAATAGAAACTAATAACCAAAACATTATTGGTTTGGCTAGATATTATTGATTTTTTGTGATTTATTTTTTATGATTATCTAATCCACTCACCAAGTTGACATGGAAATGAGTTATGTTCATATGGATGGAGGAATGTGAAGATAATTTCAAAAATCTATAAAAAATTAGCCAGTTCACCTGTGATCATACTTCCTGGTAGTAGAGATAAGTTTATGTTCTATAATGATTCATCCAATAAGGTTCTAGGATGTGTTCTCATGAATTATATGGTGATAGATTAATCCTCATGGCAATTGAAAATCAATGAGAAAAATTACCCAACTCATGATTTGGAGTTAGTTGCGGTAATCTTTTCATAAAAGACGTGGAGGAATTATCTTTATAGTGAATGGTGTGATATTTATACTGGTCATAAAAGTTCAAATTATATTTTTTCACAAAAGTAGCTGAATATTCACCAAATAAGATGGTTGTAGTTGATTAAAGATTATGACTGCTCAATACATTACCACACTAGGAATGTGAAAATAGTATAAGATGCTTTGAGTCAACCAGACCATTTTAGGCTATCTATGATGAGGATCACAAAAGATCCAATATTTATGTATTTTCAAAGGATTTATATTTTAATTTTAATGAAATTCATAAAATTGTATCTTTATCAAATGAATTTTCTACCATTTATACATGTAAAGATTAAAGAGGTGTAGAAGTAATATGTAGATCTATAAAAGAAGGTGACAAATGTTCCAAAATTCAAAATTGATTGTGATGGAGTAATAATGTTCATGAATCGGGTTTTCATTCCTCTCATACGATAATTAATTAAGGATTTATTGGATGAGGTTCAGCATTCACCATTCCCAATTTAACATGGAAGCACAAATATGTATGGTGACCTGAAAGATTATTTCTAGTGAGATGTCTTGAAAAGGGATTTAGTAAACTATGTCTCTTGATGCTTGGTTTTTCAGTAACTTAAGTCTGAGGGATATAAGTCTAAGGAGATGTTATAACCCTTACCCATATTATAATGGAAATGGGAAAACATCACTATGGACCTTTTTGCCAGACATCCCAAAACATCCCAATGAAATAATAATATCTAGATTATACTTGACCACCTTAAAAAATTGACACACTTAATTACTATTAGAGAGTATTTATATCTTTCTCAGGTTGTAAAGATATATGCAAAGGAAGTGGTAATATTCTATGGAGAACCAATTTCTATTATACCTGATCGAGATCTCAGATTTACCTTAATGTTCTGGTGAAGTCTTCGGCATGCTCTAGATAGGGAGTTAAGTTTCATCACTGCTTATAATCATCAAACATATGGTCAATATAAGATGACAATTAAAACTCTAGAATACATGTTGAGGTATTTATCTATGGATTTAAAAAGTGGTTCAGATCAACAACTTCTTTGGTGGAATTTTTTTACAACAATGGATTTCACTCTAGTATTCAGACGGCTCTCCAAGAAGCCCTATATGGAAAAAAGTGTAGAACTCTGACTCTCTGAGATCAATTTGGGGAAATAATACTATTAGGACCTGATCTAGTTGTTGAAATAGAAAAAAAGGCCAAATCTATGCAATAACACATAAGTGTAGACCACAGTCGACAAAAACTTTATGTTGACAACCAAATAGAAGACCAATTGATTCATGTGGGTGATAAGGTGTTTCTATGAATATATTCTAGGAAGAGAGTAATGATACTTTTAAAGAAGGGAATGTTGAGCCCTATATATATCGGTCTTTTTGAAATTATGGATTGTGATAGGAAGGTAGCTTATCGATTGACACTTACACTGAATCTATCTCAAGTTCATGATATGTTCCATGTTTCTCTCCTGAGAAATTATATACCCGATCCTTTACATGAATAAACACATCAGTCGTACCACTAGAGCAAGATCATTCTTATGAAGAACAACCAATAGATATTCTGGATCGTAGAGAAACATTTCTATAAAACAAGGTCACTCACATGGTTAATGTATTATGGAGGAACCCCTATTTTGATGAATATGCATTGAAACATGAGGATATGATGAGGAAGAAGTATCATCATCTGTTTGTTTCTAATTGACGAGTTTTGAGGTTCAAATTTAGTTTTTTGTGGGTAGAATGTAACACCCATATGTTTTTATGAAATATTTTCTTTAAATAATTTTAATTCTTTGGTAGCATTAAATGCATGAAATTGTGAGTTTAAAGAAACTATGAAATGCCTTTATTATAAAATTACCATTATAGCCTAGTCGGTAGGTTATAGATAATAAGTATAACTAATGTATGGAAATGCTTTGTGAATTTATTGGCTACCAATTATTTATAAATTAATATAAATCAATTAGCTATTTTAATTTTTAGTGAATTAATAATGGTAATGAAATTAATGAGAAATATATTTTATTTCCTTTATAAAATATTTATGATATTCATCCGATGGATATTTCAGTCATAGTGTATGAATAAACCCTATTTGATGTATAAAAACCAATATTTTTTAAAAAAAGGGCAATTTTATGCATTTGAATGGAGAACCCCTTTTAAATTAAGATTTTGACACTTTAATAATTTTTTATATGATAACATAAACATTTTATTTCGAAGTGGGATATAAAAATTTACATTGGATGAATGTATTATATTTTTTAAATAACTTTCAAGTTTTGATGAATAGTAAATAGAAAATAAATTTTATAAAAACAAATTTCTTCATCAAAATAATTTTTATGGTTAAATTTTAATATATAATTGTTTTAAATTATAAATAGAATTTATTTTTATCATTCAATATAATTTAAGTCATCAAAATTAATATTTCGTTGAATTCAGATGAAAAAATATTTTTAATATTTTGCGTTTTTATAACTTTTGAACATGTTCTCTCTTTCTGAAAATGGAATTTATTTTAAAGTAATTACTGAAATATTTGTGTTTTTAATTTTTAAAAATGTAATCTATATTTTTAAGTAGTAGTTCCAAATTATTTAAATATATTTATTTAATTTTTGTGCATTATGAATAACAAATTTGGTAATTTTTATAAATACAGTAAAAGGATAAACCAGGTAATTGAGGGTAAGAATACTATTATAAAATTACAATAACAATTTTATTAATTTAATTGGATAATATTTTTCGACATAAATAATTATTGGGTCGAACTGTTATCCATTTGAATCCACTTGGTTGAGATTATGATATTTATTTTATTTTATTAAATGAAAAAGTTAAATATGTCTCACTAAAATTTTAATAACTAAAACATTTTTAATATAATGTTATAATATAGTTAATTTTTACTATAAGTACTCGTGTGAAATATAAATTTTACTCCTTTATCACGGTAACATATTTTTAATTTTTAATAAATAAATAAATACCTTAATATCATTTACATTAATGATACAAAAATTATTTAATTGATGAAAAATAAATAATATAGTTTTTATTAAAATAATAATGCCCATTTAAAGGTCCAAACACTTGATTAAATTTTTTTAGTTGAGTATATATCTACTATAATAATCTAGCAGTGGAGTTATGGGTCATTTAGAGCCTTATAGAATGGATTATGAGACTTATATTATTTTATTTAAAGTGATATTAAAGCTTTCACCTTCATAATTTAATAAGTATAACATTTTAAATATCAAACATTATAGAAGATAAATTTTACTAAAAGTATTATTATTAAATTTACTATATTTATCTTCATAATAATGTATTATGTTATGTTTTTATTCAACAAATAATCATATTAAATAATTACACAAAAATGTTGTAGTAATTATTTTATTAAGGGAAATATCAAATAAATGTTTTTAAAAATAAGTAAATATAATTTTGGCTACTTAATATGTATAATTAATTTTTTTAGGTGAAATTTACTTCCAATAAATAAAATAAAATTTTGGTTTTGGAGTTATCTTGTGATATTAATATATTTTCAATGACATGAATAGTTTCAAAATTGATACTATTGATTATTTATCAAAATAATGTTTTATTAAATTACTTTAAAATCATTAAAAATTATACAAAAATATATAATAATTTTGATATGATATTAAATTATCTTATTTATTTATTTATGGTCTATTTTACATTAAATAAGTAAATATTTCACCCTTTTAATATTGAATTACTTGTTTACCTAGTTAAAAATTAAATAGAATAACTATGTGTTAATTAAAATGATAAGGTTTAAATAGATATAAATACATGTACAAAATTTATTGGTTGATTAGATTACTACCCTATCTCATATATACCTATAAATTGGTTCATTTTTTAGTTTTTTGTGTAGGGTTTTCTTTTCTTATAAATTATTATTTATGGATCCAAAAGTGCCCCTCCCCTCAATTATAATTAAGCACCTCCCCCCTCACCGATTCACTTCACTCTGAGCCTTAAATTTAATATATCCCCTGAAATGTTTCCTTATTAACATACCTATTTACATTATATATCTTCTTTACATCTTCAAATACCATCTCTAGTGCTATATGAAGAGATTTAGAGGAAGCGCGTCGAGGGTAGGTAATCTCTTCTTATGATTCTTTCAGAATTATTTTTCCTCTAATTCCTATTCATTAGTTGTTTCATCGTAAAGTAATAAAATAATTTCACTAATATTCTAATATTTTATTATAATTATGAAATAACCATATTCCAACTTCTATCTATCCTCAGAAAAATGAAATCACTTCGCGTGCGTACGTATAGTTTTTCGTCTCTGCACCGTGGTGTAATATTTTTTTTCACCACCACCATACATGGATGGGTATAATGATAGAAATAACAACTATATATGATTATTAAAACATTATATTGATTCTGAAATATTATACTCCATCCACTTCAGTACCATTTAATAATTATGGGAATGATATAATCGCTCATGTGTGCGTACGACCTACCATCTCCACAATGCAATGTAATTCATTATAGATGATCTTAATTAAAAATTATTATATACATGAATAGATTGAATAAATAGGAAATATATTTTTCTAATATAATTATATGAATTATATTACAGTAACCTAATAAGTTGAACATGGACTTATGTGATAAAACAAGAATAATAACATAAAGCAGTTAATATCAGAATAACGAGTGGCAATGAAATATTGCAAAAAAATGGAGGATAATATGATTACATATGATATAATAAAAAGAATATGATTTATGAATAAGTCAATAAAATTATTTAAATAATTATAAAGGAGGTACAGATACATACAAAATATATCATACCTCAGGTAAGAGATAATATTACAATCCAATTATTATCCATGATTGTTTATACGTTACTGTTTACAGAGTTTTATTTATCTACCACATCCATATTTCCTAAGTACGTAATATTATTTATATTATTTTAAAATTTTTTAAAGTTAATTTTAACCTTTGGTGAGTTTTTATTAAATGGTGTGAAATGAATCTTTTTCATTATTCTATACGATGTACTTTTTTAATTTTCCCACAAAAGTACATGGAGAATGTTATTTTAAACTCATACGCCATTAATGGATTTTCATGTCTTTATAACACCTTATTTCCCTGAATATTACTTTACACAATTTCAATTTTATTTTCATGTAAATTTTTTTCTTTTAAAATTATATTTTATTTTGAGAAAAGAAAACATTTTTTAAGAAAAAATGTTTTTTTCCTAAAAAATCAATTTCAAGTGTTTTATCAAAATTATTTTCCATCTAATATTACACTCTCTAAATGGGGTTATTTTTTATATCCATTTTTTACTATGATTTTATTTTGTTAAAGATGAAATGATATTTTGTATGGATTATTTTATGATGGAAGGATGTTTAATAAACATATTTTATTTCTTGGGTTATCCTATGATGAATGATTTATGATTTTTTGGAAAATGTAAGAATAATTTCATTATGAGATGGGTATGACCTATATCTACCTGCAATGAATTGGGAAAAGATTTCTATCTCATGATATAGGCAAATATTGAATTGAATGTAAATATGCTACAGTAATACCAGGCTAGAACGACATGTAAACTCAGTTCAGTAATGGAAATTGTCTATTATGATGGTCTTAGAAATGAGCCTTGAATAATATGGAATGATTTTATATACATATATGTATGCCACAAAACCTCATATCCAATGTTATGAATTTTGGGATTATTTCCATTAGTTCATAAGAACTTTTATCCCATGAAAGAAATCATGATCTTTAATATGTAGGATAAGACTTACAAATGTTATGTTCTTATTTCATAGGATTATGATATAATTGATATTTACATTATTTACAATTACTGGTCATTTGAGCTAACCCTTTCATATGTTTCTTTTACCCAGGTCATTAAGAAAGTTATAAATTAAGATATTTCAAAAAGGTGTCTAGTTAAGAATATATAAGTGGGATACAATGTAGATGTTTTATGAACCATTTTTTATGGTTCCCAATTTTCTAAGGATCTTATACCTATACGGTCGTGTCATGGATTTATTATATGATGTAATGATTATAATTAAATTTTGTAGTAATATCCATGTACGTAAAGTATGGGTCGCTATACCTGACATATCCTGATGGAAATTCCCAATCCCCATGGGTTGGAGACTAAAACATGGCATAAAACCAAATATCAAATGAGAATGTTTTTTTTTAAAAGTTAAAGATAAATGAATCACTTCAATTTATCAAAAATTCTCAAGGAGAAAGTACCATAAGCAAATGATTAATACAAAACCGACACAATAAATTATAAAAAAACACAAAAACTAAAAATACCAATACTCAAAATCCCTAAAAACAAGTAAAACCTTGCTCTATTAATCAAAAAAATCACTCCAAAATCCATCATATCAAGAAAAACTTCCATTTATAATTGGATCCTTCCCTTTACCTAGAACTGGAGAGATATGATTAAAAAACATGTGGTGTAAAAGGTAGAGTGCGAGATAAATGGATGTTGTATTTCTTAACAAATATTTTATAAATAACATCATAAAAATGAAATCATTTATGGTTTCAATTTATATAAAACATATCATCGCATGGAATTTTCATATTTTCAAAAGAGAATGATTTCAAATAATACAATGACATACATTTCAAAAACATATTAATTAATCACATTATATAAAATAGTTTTCATAAATTAATTCTTTATTTAATTAGTTGCATGAAATCATCAGGTAAAAACATATCATAGAACCATGTCATAATTCATGTATTAAGTTATTTTATGGAAATTGGATCCTCACACTTCTCAATCATCATGGCTCAATAAATGTGTCCACACATTTTCAAGACCCATTAGAGGACACATTTTTAGAAATCATTTTACTCCACATTAGGGTTTCCCATTATTGTAAATTTATACCAAACATGGTTTACATAGAGTTTTTATAGTTAATCTATTTATAAAGATTCGGAGTCTTATAGTGATTATTTTAATCACCCACTACCTAGGATTAAAATATATTAAATCAATTCATCAATAAAACATTGGAAAAAAAATCATTTCAAATCATTTCATCATTAACATCTTAGTTTTCCAAATTCAATTTTTCAAATTTTATATTCATTTCAAAACCAAATCAAAGGGTTTTATAAATTTCATGACCTTTCATAATTTCATTAATTTTAACCAATAATAAAATCTCTTATTCAAATCCAATTTCATTTCAATAAATCATTTTTATGAAATATTCATAATGCTTTATATGAATTTATATAAGGGGTTTTTCATTCACAATTCCATAAACATTTTAAATTGAACCAAAAATCATCTCAAATATTGGTTTGTAAAATATTTTAAAAAAATCAATTCTAATAAATTATTAAAATATTTTTTTACATTTGTAGGATAATGAATTATGTAACAAAATACCTTAAAGACTGAGAACAAAAATCAATACTTGAAACATTATTGAAAATGTAGAGTCGTAGGGAAAAAATAAAATTGAAAAATTCCTAAAATCATCATTCATCAAAAAAGATATTAGATCCATCAATAATTTTTTTGGCACTACAGTTTTTCAAAGGTGGTGGAAATGTTATGAATATCACCTAAAGAATATAAGAGAGATAAAGAGACACAATAAGTATCATAGGAAATTTCCTAAGATGTAATGAACACACACTACTTTACATCAAGAAGGATCATATATCCCCCTGCACAGCTCTGAAAGGCATGCCACCAATGTAGACGACACATGTGTTGGGAACCTATACCATGGACCTACACAATTGACCTATACAACTTTAATGTTTGTTCAACCTTGTGTGGGACACCTATGTTGATCACCTATTCTAGGGACCTATGAAACAACCTCTATTAAATGGTGTTCGCTATTTTCCTTGAAATAAGACCCAAGGACTCCTCATTTGAACAACTAAAAAATCAAAAGAATCCTTGAAGCTCTGCACACATAACACCATGTAGTACCCCTAGTTTCTAGTATATAACCCTTTCTTGATGCTTTTCATGGTTTTAAAGTTAAGGGTGTTGAATGGGAGAGTCCAGAGAACTTGGAATGATGTTTGGAGGCAAAGGAGAAGCTGCACAGTCGGCGCACGGTTTGTCTAACCGTGCAGCCAAACCGTGCACAGTGAGTCTTGGAGGCAGTGGATTCTGCATGGTCAGCGCATGGTTTGTCTAACCGTGCGGCCAAACTATGCGTGAAGGTTGGCCAAGGCAGAAGCTAATGCACAGTTAACGCACAGTTTTTCAAACCGTGCGGACTAACCGTGCGGTCACTTAAAGTTAGATACTAAAATTTTATATCTAACTCGTTTTGCCTTAAATTGGTTGTTTAAACCTCCTAAGAAGCCCTAACTCGGGATTACTCTCCCTTGAAGGTTGGAATACTTCTCCCAAGCGTTCGAGAGGCGATCTGAAGGATTCCCTTGGTGAATTGAAGCCTGATTCTTAAGGTTTGTGATTGTTCGTGATCGGTTTCTTAGATCTACTTAGATCTCCTTCTCCTCTTCTCTCTTTTTCTTAGATCTATGCTCGTTATGGATATATATGGGTGTGGATTCCAAATATGACAAGATTTGGTCTTGGTTATGTTATGAGAAGAGATCTAAGGAGAGTTTTTTATGTTTTTACCTAGTGATCTTGAGCGTTCTTCGTCCATGGCTTGGTTTCGCCCAATTTTTTGACGTAGGTGGAATCACTCTCAATTCCTCTTTCTTAGAACATGAAGGGTCGGTTTCAATTTGTTTTCCTTGATTAAAATGGTTTTTTTATCTGTTATGAAAGAATGTTTAAAACCCCTTTTTATTAACGGGTGATGAAATTTATGTGTTTTTGGAAAGTGGTTGTTGATGTAAATTTAAAATGGTGATTTTAAATTGGCTATGGTTTTGTTGCTTGAATGAAATGGTTTTCAATAAAAGGGTGATGCTTTATTGAATGGTTTTGAACACACTTGGTTTTGGGCATGGATTGCATGGGTTGTGGTGTGTGTTCATATGCATTGGGATGGATAAGGGTGAGAAGTCCCCCATCAATAGGTTGGGACAGATAAGGTCGTGAAGTACCCCCGTCAAGGTATTCCAGTAAGTGATGGCTTAGTGGAAGGATAACTCACCACTCGCCAGTATAGGGAGGTCCAGGTTGCATGCATGGTTGATTGTGTGGATTGGTGAAATGGAACGAAAGTGCCCAACGGAAATGTGAATGGAATTGGGAACTTTTCTCGGTTGATTTTCTTGAAAATGATAGGTTTTGTTGGAAAATGGTTTTGACATGGAACTTGTTATATTGTGAACTGTTTTTGGATTTTTTTTATATAAATTGTTTTATATAAATGTGCTAACATGTTTTATCCTAGAGGAATGGTTTGGGAAGTCGTCGGGGAAAACCTACTAAGTTTCATTACTCACCCCCTGTTTTGGCACATTGGTGCTTTTGCTGATGTCATATACCGGGATGTTGGAAAAGTTAAAGTGTCTCATGTTTAGAGCACTGCTTCGTGATACATGGGATGGTTCGTTATGTTGGAGCTTGGAGCTTGTGGAGCATGGAGTTGGGTTGTTGTCTTGTAGTCTTTGAGTTTTCTTTACACTGTTTACTCTGATGTTTGAGTGTTGGTTTCCACTGTGGTACTCATGGTTGATTTATGTAAAAAGTGGTTGAGTTGTTTTGGTTTTAAATCATGCATCATATAGTGGTTGCATGGAGATGTTATCTGGTTGTTTGGCTTGTTGGTTGTTTTCAGTTAAAGGGTAAATCGTCCCCCATGTATTTTGAAACCCTTCAGCATTTATTTCCAGCCTTTGGAGCCTTGGGGATGCCGCTTAAGGTGAAGTAATAACTCCTGACACTCTCAAGCCAATGATAATTGGCGGGTCATTACAAATGGTATCAGCTTGTTTGGTCCTTGCCTAACAAGTGGTCATCGATGTTCATGGTCCTGAAGTTGAAATTCATTCTTGTCTATTCCTTGGGTGATCATCTTAGACAGGAGTAGGATTGTCGTAACATGAAATGTATAGCATAAAAGGACGTAGCTAACTCGTTTATGTTGAACTTCAAGTTACTGGGGTGTTGGGTACATAAGTGTTTTGGATACACTTCTATATTGATACAAATCTCATTGTCATGGTTTTAGCCAATGAGATGAGCATGACATGCATTAGAGGAATGAAATCCCACTAGGATGGCATATCTTAATTCGAAAAATGATTTATGATTTTGGGCAAGGTGGATATTTTTTAAAAATGCAGATATTGATGTTCAAATGAACGATTTTGAAAAATGGATATTTAGTATATTTTGAAAACGGGTGGATTTTCAAAAAGTATGTGGCATGTTTTCAAAAATGGTTGAACATGTGGAAAAGCATGATGGATGGAAAACAATGATGTGATAGTTGATGTGATAGGAATTGAAATTCTAAGCCTTCAGTTGCTAGGAAGTGAGACTAACAATGTGCGTTGTTTGTATAGAAAATGGCACCCATTAGGCGTCGTAGAAACCAACCCGAAGAAGCTATGGAGAATGTGGTTGCACCTAAACCACGTGTGAACCAAGAGACGGTTTAGAGTATCATTAAAGCATTCCAGGATGTGGACACATTGAATCAGAGGGATGAGTCAAGGCATGTAGACCATTCCGTCCAGTTCCAGAAGCCGAATCCACCCATCTTTCGGGGTGATTCTCAACCAGAACGGGGCGGAGGTGTGGATGAGTAGGATGAATCGTATCTTCGATTTAATCAGCACCCCAGTAGAGCTGAAAATAAAGCTGGTGATGTATATGCTCAAGGATCTTGCACGTCAGTGGTGGGATTTAGCGGTACATGCTAAATTGGATGAAGTCCTTACATGGTAAGATTTTGAAGAATTATTTAACAAACAATTCTATCCTCACATGTTCAAGATCCAGAAAACGACGGACTTCTTTAGGTTGAAACAACAGAGCCTCGCTGTCAAAGTGTATGTGGCTAAATTCTTGAATTTAGTCCGTTTTTCACCAGAGGATGCGGTAAGAGCTTCTTTAAAGGCATGCATCTTCAAATCGGGGATAAGGCAAGAGATTCGATCGAAGATTGTGGTGCTCTGTATTACGGATTATACAGAGATGGTGAATAGAGCAACGATTCCGGAACATGATATCTTGGGATTGATAGGAGGAAGCATGATGATACCCATGAGAATGGGTGGGACCTCTAATGATGGGAATAAGCAGAAGAGGGACACCTACGTCCAAGGTGGGAGTGTGAATCAGAATCAGACGGCTGGATCGGTGAACCTTCCTCCATGACCCATGATGAAAGTAAGGTGTTTTGAATGTGGCTTGACTGATCACATAAAGTGAGAGTGTACAACGCAACCTGGACAATGTCATAATTTCAAGCCAATAGGGCATCTACAGTACTATTGTAGAAATACTCTGAGGTCGGGCACACGTGACACTTCCCAGGTGTCGCAAACATCATATGCTTCGACAGCACGAGGACAGAAGAGTCAGTCTCATCAGTATAACAGAGCTATCCATGGTGATTCTCGAAATACCATGACTCCTCAACTAGGGAAATCTCATCAAGGCAACAAGGAGAACAGTGCAGCGACAAAGTAATTGTATGGAGCTGAGCAGATGATTTTTGATGATTAGGCTGGACCATCAACAGTAAGAGGTACGATTCTTTTTAATTCTACCTGTGTACAAGTGTTGTTTGATACTGGTGCATCACATTCCTTCATTTATTCTTTTGATATTGACTTTCTATGTTTAAAATCGGAAATGATGCCTTCTGTCTTGAAACTGCAAACTCCTCTTGGTGAAAGAGAATGTCAAGCCTTCGTGTGTAGGGAATGTGCTATAACAGTTGATGGAGTTAAGCTCAAATGGGACTTCTCCACATTGGATATGGATGTCTATGATATAATCTTGGGTATGGATTGGTTGACAACGTTTAAGGCTCACATCGACTATTATAGGAGAACAGTTAGTTTCACAACTGAGGATGACATGGAGCATCTCTTCAGAGGATATCGGATAGTAAGGAAAGGTGTAAAGAGTTTGTTGGAACCAATGGTGGTAACGATCTCTTACCAATTGGCAGCGTTGTCCTTGGAATCATTGGATGAAATTGTGGGAAATAGTTTTCCAGCTGTGGTGGATCAATTTATGTATGTTTTTCAGGAAAACTTCTTAGGGTTACCACTTATAAGAGAAGTGGAGTTTATGATTGATCTCTTTCCAGGGACCAGTCCAATCTCACTTCCATCTTAATGGATGAATCTATGGAGTTAAAGGAATTGAAAGTGCAGTTAGGGGAGCTGCAAATCAAGGGTTTCATTCAGCCAAGTGTGTCTCTGTGGGAAGCACCAGTTTTGTTTGTAAAGAAAGCAGAGAGAACTTTGAGCCTATGTGTGGATTATCGTAAACTTAACCAAGTTATGATAAAGAATAGATATCCAATTCCATGCATTGATGACATGTTTTATCAATTAAGGGGAGATCAGTGGTTCTCCAAGACTAACTTGTGATCAGGATATCACCAGTTGCATGTTCGGAAGGAGGATATTTCGAAGACATCATTTAGAAGAAGATATGGCCACTACGAATATGTAGTCATGCCTTTTGGTCTAACTAATGCACCAGCGGTCTTCATGGATTTGATGAATCAGATATCTCAACAATATCTGGATACTTTTATTCTGGTATTTGTGGATGATATATTAGTGTATTCAAGAACAAGGGATGAGCATGATAAATACTTAGCGATAGTGTTGGAAATCTTGAGGAACCTTCAATTGTATGCCAAATTATCAAAGTACGATTTTTGGATACAAGAGGTACGTTTTATGGGCCATTCCGTTTCTGAGAAAGGCGTTTCAATGGATCCAGAAAAGATACAGGCTGTTCTTTCATGGCAACCACTGAAGAATGTCTTTGAAATACGAAGTTTTCATGGTCTAGCTGGTTATTACCAACGCTTTGTTCGTGACTTTTCACCACTAGCTTCGCCAATGACAGCTCTGACAAAGAATAATAGTGCATTTCAATGGACTCAGTAATTTCAAAGATCTTTTCAAGAGTTGAATGTTCACCTTACATCAGCACCTATCTTAATATTTCCAAAATCAGGGCAAGGATACGTGGTTTATTGTGACACTTCAGGAATAAAAATTTGGTTGTGTTCTCCTGAAAGGAGACCATGTTGTTGATTATGGATCAAGGTAGTTGAGAGTTCATGAGAAAAATTACCCAACACCTGATTTGGAGTTAGCTGCAATCATCCATTCTTTGAAATCATGGAGACATTATCTCTTGGTTGAGAAATTTACTGTGTTTACAGATCACAAAAGTTTGAAGCACATTTTCTCACAGTGATATTTGAATCTGAGGCAGAGGAGATAGATGGAGTATCTTCAAATGTTTGACTTTGACTTAATGTATACACTGGGTAAGGGAAATTCAGTGGCTGATGCATTAAGCAGGAAGTTGTATGCTCAGTTGGAAAAGGAAGCTTCAGATGAATGGAATTTGATGTCGGTCTTAGCCGGCATGCATGTGGAATGAGAAAACCGAGGTGATGTTGTTGTTTTCTTCTCAGCTACACTTATTCTTGATTTGGTGGAGATAGTAATGAAGGCACAATCATCTGATGTATATTGTGTTTCAATGAGTTCAAAACTCAATGGTGGGGAGACCATTGAGGGATGGAAGCTGGATGGGAGTTTAGTTTTGTGTTTCAGAGATCGAATGGATGTACCTATGGTTTTTCAAGAACAACTCCTTCATGCTTACCACCATTCTTGATGGGCTGTACATGTGGGTACACAGAAGATGTATAAGGCGCTGAAGGTGCAGTTTTGGTGGAGCGGCATGAAAAGGAATGTGTCTGAGTTCATCTCACGATGCTTAACTTGTCAGCAAGTTTAAGCAGGGAATTAGAGAACAGCTGGTATGTTACAGTCTTTACCTATCCTAGTGTGTAAATGGGAGTACATAGCAATGGATTTTGTTACAGCTCTTTCAAGAATGGTCCGGAAACATGATGCCATCTGGGTGACAGTGTATCATCTATCCAAGTTGGCTCATTTAATCCTGATTCATGAAACCCATTTGGTGGAAGATCATTAAAATATATATACAGTAAGTGGTAAAGTGGCATGGTGTACCAGTGTCTATCATCTCAGATGAAGATCTGAGGTTTACATCTTGTTTTTGGAAATCCTTACAACAATCCCTTGGTACTCAGTTGACTATGAGCACGACATATCATCCTCAGACGGATGGGAAATCTGAGAGGACGATATAGACATTGGAAGACATGTTGTTGGCTTATGTAATAGATTTTGGTGGCTCATGGGACGATCATATACCCTTAGTGGAGTTCTCATACAATAATATTTATCAAGCCTCGATACGTATGGCTCTGTTTGAAGTATTGTATGGGATTCCTTTTCGTTCTCCAATTTTTTGTGTGGAAACAGGTGAGACTTCACTAGTTGCGCCGAGCCTTGTCCAAGAAACAACGAATAAGATCTAGTTGATTAAAAAGAGGATGGAGATGGCTCAGAGTCATCAGAAATCTTATGCAGATCATCGTCAAAGACCATTTTCATTTGCAGTAAGTGATCATGTCTTCTTGAGGATCTCTCCAAGACATGGACAATGTCGTTTTAGGAAGCAGGGCAAGTTATCTCCTTGATATATAGGCCCTTTTGATATACTAGAATTGGTTGGTGATGTGGCGTATCGGTTGGCATTACTACCACGGTTCAGTACAGTGCATAATGTGTTCCATGAATCTCAGTTAAAGAAGTATCAACCCGATCCTGACCATGTGATCAGATGGGATCACGTTGACCTAGAGCCGGATGCTTTGTTGGTACTTATCCCGGAATGGATAGTGGATAGGTAAGAGAAAGTATTGCATGGAAAAAGCATCGGTCTAGTGCTGGTTTTATGGCTGCATGGTCAGATTCAAGAAGAGGCATGGGAACGCGAGAAAGAAATGAAGGAGCAATGGCCATAACTCTTTCAGTCAAGCAATGGTTTTCTACTTTCCGGGGACGGAAAGCCCAATGGTGGGCAGAATGTATTACCCCCGGTTTCTAGTATGTAACCCTTTCTTGATTATTTTCATGGTATGAATGTTAATGGTGTTGAATGGGGGAGTCGGGAGAACATGGAATGATGTTTGGAGGCAAAGGAATAGTTGCACAGTCGCCGCACGGTTTGTCTAACCATGCGGCCAAACCGTGCATAGTGAGTCTTGGAGGCATTGTCTTCCGCATGGTCGGCACATGTTTTGTCTAACGGTGAAGCCAAAACATGTGTAAAGGTTGGCCAAGGAAGAATATCACGCACGGTTAGCGCACAGTTTGTCAAACTGTGCGGACTAACCATGCTGTCACTTAAAGTTAGATCCTAAAATTGTGAATTTAACTCGTTTTGCCATTAATTTCCTTGTTTAAATCTCCTAGGTGGCTCTAACTCGGGATTAATCTCCCTTGAAGGTTGGAAGACTTCTCCCAAGCGTTCCGGAGGTGATCCGAAGGCTTCCCTTGGCGAATCGAAGACGGATTCTTAAGGTATGTGATTGTTCATGATCGGTTTCTTAGATCTACTTAGATCTACCTCTCCTCTTCTCTCATTTTCATAGATCTACTCCTGTTATGGGTATATCTAAGGGTGTGGATTCCATATATGAAAATATTTGGTCTTGTTTGTGTTAGGAGAAGTGATTTGAGTAGAGTTTTTGAAGTTTTGTCCCGGTGTTCTTGAGCGTTCTTCATCCGTGGCTTGGTTTCACCCAATTTGTTCAAGTAGGTGGCTTCACTCTCGATTCCCCTTTCATAGAACATGAAGGCTTAGTTTCAAATTTATTTACTTGATTAAAATGGTTTTTTATCTGTTAAGAAAGAATGGTTGAAACCCCTTTTTAGTGATGGGTGATGAAATTTGTGTGTTTTTGGAAAGTGGTTGTTGAAGTAAATTTAAAATTGTGATTTTAAATTGGGTATGGTTTTACTGCTTGAATGAAATGGTTTTCAATAAAAGGTTGATGCTTTATTGAAGGTTTTGAACGTAATTGGTTTGGGAATGGATTGCATGGGTTGTGGTGTGTGTTCATATGCATTGGGATGTATAAGGTTGAGAAGTCCCCCCATCAATAGGTTGGGACAGATAAGGTTGTGAAGTTCCACCGTCACAGTAGTCCACTAAGTGATGGATTATTGGAAGGATAACTCATCACTCGCAAGTATAGGGAGGTCTCGGTTTCATGCATTGTTGATTGTGTGGATTGGTGAAATGGAACGAATGTGCCAATTGGAAATGTGAATGGAATTGGGAACTTTTCTCGATTGCTTTTCTTGAGAAGGATGGGTTTTGTTGGAAAATGGTTTTGACATGGAACTTGTTATATTGTGAACTGTTTTTGGATTTGTTTTATATAAATTATTTTATATAAATGTTCTAACATGTTTTATCCTAGATGCCTGGGTTGGGAAGTCAATGGGAAAAACCTACTGAGTTTCATTACTCACCCCCTATTTTGGCACATTGGTGCTTTTTCAGATGTCATATACCGGGACGTTGGAAAAGGTAAAGTGTCACATGTTTAGATAACTGCTTTGTGATACTTTGGATTGTTTGTGATGTTGGAGCTTGGAGCTTGTGGAGCCTGGAGTTGGGTTATTGTCTTGTAGTCTTTTAGTTGTCTTTCCATTGTTTACTCTGATGTTTGAGTGTTTTTTTCCACTGTGCTACTCTTGGTTGATTTATGTAAAAAATTGTTTTGTTGTTTTTGTTTTAAATCATGCATCATATAGTGGTTGCTTGGAGATGTTATCTGGTTGTTTGTCTTGTTGGTTGTTTTTAGTTAAAGGGTAAATCGTCCCCCATGTATTCTGAAACCCTTCGGCATTTATTTCCAGCCGTTGGCACCTTGGGGATGTCACTTAAGGCTAAGTAATGACTCATTACACTCTCAAGCCAATGAGAATTGGCGGGTCATTACACGTTGTATCCCAGGTCCTCCAAAATTCCTCAAGTATCCCTCTAAAATCCGAGAAAATTTTGAATTAAGAGGGTTATTGGGATCATGTCCCTTTTGGGTCTGAAATAAG
This sequence comes from Viscum album, assembly GCA_963277665.1. Classification (NCBI taxonomy): domain Eukaryota; kingdom Viridiplantae; phylum Streptophyta; class Magnoliopsida; order Santalales; family Viscaceae; genus Viscum; species Viscum album. The sequence continues at coordinate 36,988 of CAUJRU010002553.1, forward strand.
AGACATATATCTGAGGAACATATTTCCCCTAGTGGTCAACCTCTTTGACATGGCCCTATGCTTAATCAGTGTCCTACATGACACCCATCCAACAATACATGAGGATGCACATTATGCCTAGGATAAATCCTTTTCGAAGTTTTGTTTCCTAGGTGGTATATTTCTAAAGTCATCTCGAGCTTGTGCAGGCCTACTCCTCCTTGTGAGACGCCTTCTAACTCCTCTCATTACCTAAGTGAAGTAACATTGATCACTAATATAGGACTTTCTTGATCCACTTTGAGTCCTCTTTCAAGACACCAATGGTAGGGATCCTATCCCTTTGGGTCCCTTATCTGAGGGGGCCAAATATAGACCTAAATTGAATCCTTCAAACTTACAAGACCATGGTAGGAGGAATTCAAACATGTATCCCATTTATTAATGTATTCCATCTATCATTGGTGTCTCTCACTTATCCTAACTGATGTGTAGATTCTTCTAGGATCATGGGATTATGCATCCATCTTTCACATTGAACATGACCCTAGAGGAAGTGTTAGGGAATCCTTTTTCATAGATGTGGGGGCTAGGGCCTTTTCATTTCATCATCATATCTAAGACCTAAGGCTCTTGGTTCTGAGTGGGTATGGTGAGGATAAATACTTTTTTAAATTTAAAGATATTTTATTATCCTCATTTCTTACTCAGGAACCAATTTTAGGGACTCCCTCTTAGAGTAAGTGTAACACCCCCCGTTTTTATGGACCTTTTTTTAATAAATTTAAATTTTCATGTATATCCTATAGTGTACTAAGTCCAAGATTCCATTAAAATGGAATTGAATCTACATAAATTCTATGCAACATCGACTTTTCATACGATTCACACAACACTGAGTTGGTGTATGATACATGCAACCCTGAGTTTGGAATAAATATCTATTTTTATTATTTTAATTATTTAAATAAGATAATTATAACCCATAGGTTAAACATAGTAGTATGAATAGTAATTACTACTTTTAAAATATATTTTTATAAGTGTTTTATGTTAATAAAACATATTAACAATAAAATATATTATTTTTGGTATTGTAATTTTTATGTTTAGAAACATTGTTTTCTAGAATGAACTAGTTATAATTACGGTAGTGATTTTAAAAAAAATTGGAATTTAATTTGATAAAACAATATTCATTTTTGAATTAATAATTTTGAAATTATATTAGGGTGATTGTTTTGTATTTTTTTAAGAAACTACATTTTTTGATGAATAGTGAAAAATGTTGCTTTTTAGTTAAAAATTTCTTTTTGTATAATTAATTATTAATGATAAATGATATTATAAATATGTTTTAAGGTAAAATTAGATAAATATCACATATAATAATAAAATAAAATTCATTATAATAAATCCCACTTTGATACTAAATATAAAATCTAAATAAACGTTTGAACTTTTTCCAACTTTAAAACCCCGTTATTTCGTCCCATCTGCAGGATTAACAATAATCATAATTTTTCTACTTCTATGATTGCAATTTAAATAATCCTACATAAACCATGTTATTAAGCATAATATTTATATCCTAATAATACCATGTTGATTTTTGACCAAAATTATTAGTAGAAGTGATCAAAATTAATCATAGTATTTAAGGCCAAATTAAGTTTAATTAGGGATTAAACCGTATATTTATTTTTCCAATTGACCTAAACACTTGTCTAATACCCCTTTTATGTCCATATTTCTACCATAAACCTTCCATTCTTGATTATGGTCTGTTTAGTAAGACTTTTGTTATGTAAGAACATGTGCACACATAATTTTTTTTTTAAAAAATTCTATGTGAGTCCTTCTCTATCCCTATAAAATGCCACCACCTCTACCCATTCCTCAAACCTCACCAGAAAATTCAGTTATAGAAATATATGACCAAATTACTTCCCAAAAAACCTCCCTTATACCATGAATCCTCCCTTTTTTAGGAATCCATCTCAATGAATCCTTTTGGTACATACCAAAAGGATCTACCCTATTTAGAGATAACTTATTCTTTCAAGGTATTTTCCATTATTTTCCTTCTCAACACCCTCCACTATATTTATTACCGTAATCTATTAAAACAACAGAATATTACATATAATATTATTTTGGTATGTAATGTTTCTGACCTACACTTACACACACCTCCATATAATCGATGTTCAATATATTGTTTCTATGTACGGTGAATTACTGCCTCACGAAACTATGACTTTTCATTTCTTCTTTACCACCAATCATGGTGGACATTATGATTGAAACACTATATTTAATATATTATATTTATTATTTATTTAATATTCTATATTATTTTTGTAATACACATCTTTTTACATTTCATTTTGTGTTTATATGATAATCTTGTTTTAGGAAGTGTGGACTACCGCCCCCTAAAAGCGATGTGATTTATTCACACACCACATAGAATGTATTAAGGATTAGTACAATGAACATATATTATATATATTATATATTAATTCATCTTTATTAATTATATATATATAAATATATATATGTCATTTACATACATTCATTCAATATGGTAATAAAAACAGAAAACAATGTTAAGGTGTACATATGGCTTACCGTCTCCATGAACAGTGTATTCCATTTCATACTTAATTATGATATAAAATATTATAATCTACATATAATAGGATATACCTGATATTTATATCATTTACTACATTCAGGGATCATGATACAAGTATAAGGACTAATGCTATAAAAAATTAAGACACATTCGAAGAACAAATCAAATATTACCCGAAGTGAAAACTTAACATAGGATCATTAACAAGTTGGTAATATAAGGTAATAATAAAAAAATGGTATTATGTATAAGTATATTCTTCTCTAAAATATTTATAATAAACTTATATTTATTTTAGAAAAATCTTGTATGAGTGCGGAGAGAGTCAATATAGAAGGTAAGGGAAATTTCATCTCACTTTTAATTTTTGTGAGATTCATAATATGATCACCACTAATTACTTTTGTGTTGTGTATATAGTTAACATTATTGAATTATATTTATCTTTTACCTAAATTTACGGTTATTCACATATCATTTCTATTATCCTTCTTTCATTGGTTATAACTTTCAAAATTTAACAAATCAGTAAAACAATTTTATCTCAATTTGCCTTCTTCGAGAATCATTTTTTCTTGTACACCTAAAATATTTTTTTGTGGTATATATAATTTCATTTTACATGTTATCTCATGAATATAATTATTTTAATGATATAATAAGCTTTATGTAATTTTTTTTCTTACATGGAGAGTATTATCCCAAGTAACCCAGTTATAAGAGTTTATTGAGACAATATTATAATTTTTTGTGATTTTTTATGTTCAAACATCCTTTGATGAAATATCTAAATAATATTAATGAGTTTAGTTATAATATATTTATTCAAGATATCCTCATTTTTTAGTACCATTTTTTACTATTTGGTACTTAAGATAATTCTTTCAGTGAAATCTTTTTATCTCTCTCTTTAGTCAAAAATCTATTGAATTCAAAAACCATGTTTTTTAAAATGTTTTCAAAAGATTCTTAGAGATAATTTTCTTGGAAAATTTATATTAATTTTATTTATTGTTTTAAATTATTCATTTATAATTTTTCATTTTTATTTTCATTAAAAATGGTTTTCAAAAGGTTTTATGTTATAAAAATCATTTTTCAATGAAGAGACGATATTTTTCTCAAGAAATGTTTTTAAAATTCCATTAAAAATATTCCTATATAATATGACATCCATTAAAGCTGATCAATAATTTATGGGGAAATTATTCAATGTTTCAAATAATATTCTTTCTCAGTAATATAGGGCTAGAATGGGGGTTCACCTAATTCAGTAAATGAATTTTTCCACTAAGATGGTCTTTGAATTGATGCCCTAGCTACTATGGAAGTCGGTATATGATTATGTGTTACCAAAATTTAATGTCTTACTCCTATGTTATTATTTCATGGCTTATGTTCATTAATTCCATCATATTAGTTTCTTATGAATAGCCAAACATTATGTTATGATTCATGTATATGATCTTTGATATGCAGGGTATGATCTTTTATTTTCATGATCACGTTCTCAAACTCTTATGCTCATGTTTTTTCATACATTTCTCCATTTTTTACCATTATTGAGCATTTGAGCTCACTAATTTTTATGTTTCCTTCCCCGAGATGTGAATATATGTATTATTATTTATGTTCCTAAAAAGGTTTCTAGTTGTGAATAAACCTAGTGGGAGATAATTTTGGTCACATATGTACCATTATTTATGTTTCCATGTTTCCAAAGGCACTATACCAACTATGGAATTTGGGTGTTTATTTTTATAATGGTTTTGTATTCCTCATATGTAATGAAATTTTAATGATTGAAAAACTAGGGTCACTATAGTTGGTATCGGAGCATATTTATATTTAACCTTTGGAAACTATGATGAGAAAACCATAGTTAGAACCATAAGGAAAAGTCTAGGGATAAGTCTAAGTATAAAGAAGAGTATAGGAAAATGTCCTGGAATTTGGTGATGGATATAGTTTTTTGTTTCCAAGAAACACATCCCCATCTAGATACTAAAAGTGTATGTGGCTCTATAATAGATGTACATAGAGTTAATAACTCTGACAAGATGTCATGGGCTTGACTTAGGGTAATATGGTATATGATAATAGTCCTGACTGCACAAATATTTTGGCACTCTTAGGGTATATTCTTTGTGAATTACCAAACTCTTCGTGAACCATTATGAAGTATTTAAACCTATTTTTACTATGAATAACCTAGGATAAACCTAAGTTGTTATAGATTAATGATTTTTTCATAATTTAGACATCCTAATGGTATGATGATTGCATCCCAAGTCTATGAGTCCTCTCTGGTTGATGTTTGTGTGATTGTTCTTCCTACAAATCGTTTCATTCATCCTTTCGTCAAATTTGATGTCATATTAGTCATGTATTAGATTTATTGGCCTAAATCCCACAAAAATTGTCAATAAAGGGAATTTACATTCGATATTTTAAATCCTCCTATGATCATCCATCAATGTGATGATAAGACTGAACTTCCTATGGAGATTACATCTATTGTAGGGGTCTTAATTCCTAATAAAAATGGTTTTTTATTTCAAATTCTTGGGGAGAAGTTTGACATCGATGATATTACTGTTGTTGAAGATTTTTTGGATATCGTTCTAGAATATTTTCCTAGTCTTGCACCAAAACATGTCGTTGATTTCTCAATAGAACTTATTCCTGGTTCCACACCAATTTCAAAGACTATTTATTTGAGTTGCAAGAATTGAATAAGAAACTCCATAAAAACCATGATAAGGGATTAATTCATCCATGTGTGTCACCTTAGGGTGCACTGGTTATTTTCTAAAGAAGAAATATGGATCAATGTGGCTCTGTATTGATTAACAAGAGTTGAACAAGATCACAATAAATAAAAAGTGTTCTCTTAACCGTATTTAGGGATTATTTTATCAACTGTGTGAAGCTCAATAATTTTACAAGATTGGCCTTAGTTCAGGATATCATTAATTGAGGGTCAAGAAGGATTATATAACTAAGACAGAATTCTATAGAATGTATGGTCAATGTGAATATATATTGATGACTTTTGGTCTTACTAATTATCCTACTATATTTATGGATTTAAAGAATAAAGTCATCAGATATTACCTCGATTAGTTGGTTGTAGTATTTAATGATGATATTATTTTCTATTAAAATAGTAAGGAATAGTGTATAAATCACTTGAGAATTGCAATGAATACCCTAAGTAAGGATAAGTTGTATTAAAAATTTACCAAATTTTAATTGTTGTTACAAAAAGTTTTCTTTGAGTCACATAATCTCTATAGATGGTATAGTAGTATATCCATCAATGATGGAGGCTATTGAAAGATGGCCTAGACCAACCATGGTGACTAAGATCCACAGATTTCTTTGTTTAGAGAGATATATAGACAGTTTATGGATAATTGCTCATGAATATCTAATCCTATGAGAAAGTTAACTGAGAAGGGTGTGAAGTTCCTCTGGATAAATTCATATGAGGAAATTTTCAAGGAACTGAAGATAAGGTTGGGCAGTGCATCTATGCTTACATTAACTTATAGTGGAGAAAGATTTTTAATCTATAGAGATACATTCTATAAGGCATTGGGATGTTTTCTTATGAAAAATAACATGTTTAAAGACCATGACTCATGACAGTTGAATATTCATAATCCAAATTACCCAAAACATTATTTTGAGTTAGTAGTTGTAATATTTGCATTAAAGATATGGATGAATTAGCGTTATAGGGAAAACTATGATATATATACCTATTATAAAAGTTTGAAATTTATATTCACACAGAAGGAGGTGAACATGAACCAATGAATATGGTTAGAGTTAATAAAGGATTATGACACCCCATTACATTAACACCCTGGGAAAGCGAACAAGATGTTTGATGCTTTGAGTCAGAAGTATCATGCTAGCTTATCCATGATGGGGATCATTGAAGATCCAATATTTCCCTATATGAAAAGGATGGGTCTAGAAATAATGAAGGAAGGGGAAAACATATCGTTCTCAATTGAATGTTCATCCTTCTATCCAAGTTAAGATTAAGGAGGTGTAGAAGGAATATGAAGAGCTGAAAAATAAGGTTATTAATGTTCCAGAGTTTAACCTTGATTAGGATGGAATGATAAGGTTCAACAATCATGTATGTGTTCTTTCAATACCATATTTTAAGAGGGAGATGTTAGAGGATACACATAGTTATTTATTCTATATTCATCCTAAAAGTATGAAGATGTATAGATACTTGAAAGAATACTTCTGGTGGGATGGAAAGAAGAGATATATTGTGGATTTTGTATCCAGATGTTTGGTATTCCTACAAGTTAAGTCTAAAATACAAAGGTATAAAGGTTTGTTGCATCCATTACCCATATTAGAATGGAAATGGGAGAATATCACTCTGGATTTTGTCATTGGACTACCTAAAACCTATAAAGTGTTTAATATTATATGGGTGGTAGTCAATTACCTTACTAAGTCAGGACACTTAATTTCTATCAGAGCATATTTCTTTCTTGATCAGCTTGTTATAATGTACATTAAGGAAGTGGTAAGATTGCATGGAGTACCATATTCTATTGTATTAGATTGGGATCTGAGTATTTCCTCAATGTTCTAGTGAAATATTCTTAAATAACTTCATACATAATTGAGTTTCATCACTCCTTATCATCCTCCAACATAAGTTCAGTCTGAAAAAAAATCAAACCATAGGGGATATGTTGAGATCTTGTTCTCTAGATTTTAAATGTGGTTGGGATCAACAACTTCCTCTAGTAAAGTTTTCTGACAACAATTAATTTCACTCAATAATTCATATGGAACCTTATGAATCCCCATATGGGAAGAAATTTATAGCTCTAACATGTTGGGATGAGGTTGGAGAAATAAAACTTTTGGGACATGATATTTCTAAAGATATGGTTGAGAATGTTAGAACCATTCAACAGTATATCAAGGTAGCTCAAATCCGGAACAAATTTTATAATGTTAACCATTGGCATGATCTGAAATTTGATATTATAAAAAATTATTTTAACAAATTTCACCCCAGAATAAAGTTATGAGATTTGGGATAAAGGGGAAACTAAGCCCTAGGTATATCCATCCCTTTGAAATTATAGATCATATCGGGATGGTATCCTATCTCTTGGAACATCCTCCAAATCTCTCTCAAGTCCATGATGTGTTCCATCCATCTCTCATAAGGAAGTACATACCTGACCCTTCACATTTACTAAACTCATAGGTTATACCACTAGAGTAGGATATTTCTTATGGGTAGAAACCTGCTAAAATTCTAGACCGATCAAAGAAAGTTCTATGAAACAAGACCACATTTCTGGTAAATTGTTTTTTGAGAAATCACCAACTAGAGGAAGCTATGTGTGAAATTTATAATAAGATGAATAAGAAGTATCCTCACTTGTTGTTACCAAAATGATTAATTTCAGGGGAGAAATTCATTTTAGGGTGGGTAGAATGTAACACCCTGAGTTTTTATGTATATTTTTTCTGAATAAATTTAAATTTTCATTAATATATTTTAATGAACTAATTAAAATATTCCTTTCAAATTTAAGTTACATATCATACGTTCTATGCAACCCTAACTTGGCACACGATGCACACAACACATAGCTGGCATTCGATACACGCAATATTGAGTTTCTACGAAATATCTATTTTTATTGTTTTAATCGTTCAAATAAGACAATAATAACCTATAGGTTAAACATAGTGACATTAACAGTAATAAATACTTGTCAAATATTTTTTATAATGGTTTTATATAAGTAAATCAAATTGATAATAAATGATATTATTTTTGGTAAAGTCATTTTTATGTATAAAAACATTGTTTTCTCAAATGAACTAATTCTACAAATGAAAGTAAATTTAGAAAAAATTAGAAATATAATTTGATTTAATAAAATTCATTTTTGAATTCATAACATAAAAATTATCTTAGGGGTATTTTTGGAGTTTTTCTGAGAAACATCATTTTTGATGAATAGTGAAAAATACTACATTTTAGTTAAACACTGCATTTTGTTTAATTAATTATTAATGCTAAGTGATATTATAAATATTTTTTATACTCAATTTATATAAATATTATATCTAATAATACAATAAATTTCATTATAATCAACTCAAATTTGATACAGAATATAAAATCCGAACAAACGTTTGTACTTTTTCCTACTTTAAAACCCTGTTATTTCATCTCATCTACGGGATTATTACTAATAATAATTTTACCACTTCTATTATTGGAATTTTAAAAATCTTAAACAAACCATTATATTCAATCTAATTTTAATATTATAATAAGACCATGTTAATTTTTGACCAAATTATTAGTAAAAGTGATTAAAATTAATCACTATAGTTAAGGACAAATTTAATTTAATTAGGGACTACACCTTAAATTTAAGGGCCCAAATGACTAATATACTTGTTAAAAATCCATTTTATATTCTTATTTAGTCCATAAACATTACATTATTTTGTTATTTTTATTTATTATTACTATTTTTAGGTAATAACATGTGAAAACCTAATTTTTATCTAAAAAATCCATTTGTGTCCTTTTCCTTCCCTATAAAAGGCCACCACCTCTAATCATTCCTCCCACATCTCAATACTCTTAATTTTGACCAATATCTTCCAAAAATCACTTCGAAAAATCCTTCATTCATCCTTTAAGCCACCCTCTGGGCAGAAACCCTCTCAAGGTAATCATTTGGCCAAACCAAAAGGAGTTACCTGATTTAGAGGTAACCTCTTCTTTCAAGTTCCTTTCCTTTATTTTCCTTCTCAAACACTGTCTTTAACCCCTTATTTAGTGAAAAACCCAATATAATACATATACAAGTGTGATGTAATGAAAATTGTCTAACCTACACTTACAAACACCTCCATCAAATAGTTGATGAACATACTATTTCTATGTGAGGCAAATTACTGCCTCACGAAATGATGCTTGTTCATTTATCCGTTACCACCAATCATGGTGGAAATTATTATAAACTATATAAATGTTATATATTATATTTTTTATTTATTTAATCTTATGTATTAATTTTTTAATAGAAATATATTTACCTTCCATTTGGTGTTAGTATAATAATCTCGTTTGAGGAAGTGTGGACTACCTCCCCCTCAAAGCGATGTAATTTGTTCACACACCACACAGAATTAATTAAGGATGAATTTTAGGAACTTATATGATATATATGATATATTAATGATACTATAATATATATATATATATATATATTTCTTTTACATACTTTATTTCAATGCGGCAATAAAAACAAAAAATAGTGCTCATGCGTACGTACTGTTTACCGTCTTCATGAATAGTTTATTCTATTTCGTACTTAATTATGATATAAAATATTATAATTTAAATATACTAGGATATTCCTGATATTTATATCATTTTATATACTCTATAATAATGATATAATTATAAGGACCAATGTTATAACAACTTAAGACACATACGGTGAACAAAGTGAATATTACACGAAGTGAAAACTTAACATAGGATCATTAACAAGTGGGTAATATAATGAAATAATAAAAACATATATGGTATTATGTATAAATATATTATTCTGAAAAACATATAATAAACATATATTTATTATATGGGAATCCTATACGAGTACGGAGAGAGTCAAGACACAAGGTAAGGGGAATTTCATCTCACTTTTAATTTCTGTGAAATTCATGTTACAATCACCACTCTTTCCTTTTGTATGGTGTATGCGATGAAGATGAATGAATTATATGTATCATATACCTAAATATATTGGAATTAAAATATCTATTATATTATCCTTCTCTCATGTATTTTAACTTTCAAAAGTAACCAATTCGGTAAAACAGTTTTGTCTCAATTTTCCATCTTTGAGACTCATGTTTTGTTATGCACATAAAATTATTTTTGAGGTGTATATAAATCCCTTGTAAATGTTATATAATTAATATAATTATTTTCATGATACCTAGAGATTTATATAATTTTCTTTTCTTACATGGAGAGTATAATCCCAAGTAACCAAGTTATAAGTTAATATTAAGGCAATCATATCGTTTTTCAAGATTGTTTATATTTATGATTACATTGATGAAATATCTCAAAAATATACATGAATTTCCTTGTAATATATTTTATCAATATATCATCATTTTTTAATACCATTTTTTACTCTTTGGTATTTTTTTAATTATTTCATTGAAATCTCACTTTCTCTCTCATTGGTTGGAAATTTATTGTTTTCAAAAACCATGTTTTCAAAAATACTTTAAAAATTGTTTTCAAAACATCCTTGATGATGGTTTTCAAAGAAAAAGTATTTTAAAAATGTTTTATTATTTTAAAATCTTTCTTTATAAATTTTCAAAACAATTTTCAAGGAAAAATGATTTGAAAAGGTTTTATTTTATAAAAATAATTTTTTAAAGAAGAAAGGATATTTTCCTAAAGAAATGTTTCTAAAAGACCTTTAAAATTTTTATGATCTAATATAAAATCCATTGGGGTTTCCCATGACTTTATTGGGATATTGTTAAATGTTTTCATTCATATTATTTATTTGAATTTTTTTTATGGAATGATGTTTATGAATCCCATTTCTCTTTCATGGGTGGTATTATTTTGAAACCTACTTCTTTTCGCAGGTTATGATTAGGATGGAATGATTATGAAACCTATATCTTTCTGCATATTATGATATGTTCATATTTTTATGGAACCCATTTCATTTCATGGGTTATGATATGTCTATTTATGATATTATGGCACATGTATGCATGATTTCATTATTTGATGGGTGGGACTTATATCTCCATCCAATGCATTGGGAAAATATTTATATCTCATGTGATAGACATGGCTGGAAAAAGGGTTTACTCAGTTTAGTAATAGATGGATAGAATTATGGTTTACTTGGTTTAGTAATACGGGTATAGAACGGGGGTTATCTAATATATTAAAGAATTTTTCCACTAATATGTTCTTTCCATTAATTCCTTGGATACATTGGAAATCTATAAATTCTTATGTGTTTCCACAATTCTGTATCTTACTTCTATGTTATTCTTTCATGGATTATGTTCTTTACTTCCTTTTGATTCATGTCTTATGAACTACCAAGATTTATTCCACGATTCATGTATATGATCTCTGATATGCATGGTATGATCTTTTATTTTCATGATCATGTTCTCATACCCTTATGCTCATGTTTATACTTACATTTCTCTCTTTTTTACCCTTAATAAGCATTTGAGATCACCCGTTATTATGTTTCCTTCCCTAGGATGTGAAGATACTTTTTTTGTTTGATGTTTTTAATAAGGGATCTAATAGCAAAGACACAAGTGAGAGGTTATTTAGCTTACAAATGTACCATGGTTTATGTTTCCATGTTTCCAAAGGCACTATACCAACTATGGTATTTGGGTGTCTATTTGTGTAATGTATAAGTATTCTGCACGTGTAATGAAATTTTAATGTTTTCAATGAAGGGGTCATTATAGTAATCCCCTGTAATTTCTTGAAGGGCATCTCAGGATTCATTCCTTCATACTCCTCTTCACACATTGGTTGTGTCTAGATAAGTAGTATAAAATTTATATACATTATACAATTCAAAAATAGAGGTTATGGGAACTTCAAATACTTATCTCTCTCCCTTTGGGTCCAAGGTACATTTATGGGAGGGAGGTTATAGAGCCTTCTCTCTTTCCCTCTCCCTTTGGGATTTGGACTCATCCTCCAACTAATAAAGTAGATTATGTGGTTTATTAGATCTTCCACTTACTATTGTTTCTCAAACTGATCATGTCTTGTGTGGGATTATAGGGCGGTGGTGATCATGATATCTTCATGATCCACAAACCAGTCGTGGGCCTCTTATTCAGTATAATCCCCAACTATGTCACTATACCACCCGTAATAGGCCTTTTATTTGGTATAATCCCCACTCATAACCAAGAATCAGTGACTCCTATTATATTAATCTCTAATATCAATTCAAAATGAAATCTTCCTTAGGAATAAGTCCCAACCAAATCATATAAATAAACATGGTATTACTCTACAGAAATAATCCCTAAATTAATTCTATAAAAGGTTCGTACTCCACTATGAGACAAACCTTCACTGGGATTCTATAGGTATGGGTTATCATAACTGAACTATATGGTATTTGATTCCTATTAAAATGGGATACATAATAAGCATCCCTATGGTCCAAATCTGACTCCCCAAATCAACCATTTTTTTCTACTGGTCGACATTTCAAATAGGGTCACATTAATCTTGGGAATCCATATCCCTTCCATCTCCCCTGGGATGCTTCAGAATAAGTACCAACCCATACATTTATTAGTAACCTTTCACCTTGATATCATTACCTCTTGATGTAAACCTGAACAACTTAGTCCTTATCCCATGTCCCTAAAAGGTATGTTGTGCCCTATTATGTGGCACCAAACAACCTGATTTATGATTCCTTTACCAAGAATACAAAGGTAGACCATTCCAGGGTTTGATCCCAACATTTAAATAAATATCATCTCCCAATATGATGATACCCTCTAGATCACCCCACTTTATGGATGAAAACCATAATCATTATAATATAGACCAAATAGTTTATAATGACTAGAAAAGAGGAAGTCATTGATGGAGAACCTCATATGCATACATATATCTCCATTAATGAAGAAAGTTAGATGCATATAGATGAATCTAAGTTCCATACGTGATAACAATTGATTATTAATTCAAGGCTGAACAACATCATACTTCTGAATTAAAGAAGTATTTTCAAACTTATCTTAAATCTAGAAGAGAGTTATAGAGTAGGTAATAATTCCCCTCAAAATGGGGTGATGAACCCAAACTCTCATCCACTCGACCAATGTGGGTTATTAATTATTTTTGTTCCAGTGTCTAAATTATCACCATCTATTGGAATAAAGTTCTATGAGGTATCGTGGATATATAATCATTTTGTGTTTCAAGAACCATGAAAAAACTCCATTGGAGACAGTTCAAAAGTAGTGAACCCATCATAATTGATTTCACAAACCTCTACCCCTATAATCTATTTTTTGGTGTATTGATTTTCATAAAAAATAAATAATGGTAACCCCAATGTTAATCATTAACCAATATGATGGTGTTACCCATCTATTTGGCACCTCTCGCTCAAAAAATGACTGAAGGAAAGATAATAAAATCAATCGTGCATGTGTCTATTTAATGAGATGATTCTTTGAAGAGGTTTTCTTTTATGTTTTTGTCAACTTCAAATAGTATCTCCCTATAATCCAAATGGTGCATAAAAACTGTCATAGATTAATTCATGGGATTCCATTAATGTCAGGACTTCATTAGAGAAGAGGATGCAGCCACCAACCCAATTTATTCAATTATATTTCTTGAAAGAAAAATTCTAGGAGTACCACCAAAATGGTACCATCCCAACCCTAGAGGTTTCTCTATATGACCTAAATCTCTCCATTCCTCATTGTTCATCCAATTAGTGATGACCAGTGGTCTATAAAAAGACAGTTCCAACCTCCATCTTTAACCATTTCAGGACCTTATCCCTAGAACGCAACAACCAGATCCTCGCTTGTTATAGGGAGGGGGGATCAAGAGTCTACAACAGACCACATTTGGATGACACATGGGCCCTTCTAAGGGGATCCTAACAATAGTAAAAATATCTAATGTCATGCTATAGTGAACCATAAACATGGTGAGGGTTCCATCCTCAGTATTCCAACCCAGGTCATCCATACCCAGGCACACAAGATGACCCTTTGAGGGAAAAAACATCCAATAGGGAGAAAGGTGATACCTCTATCACCTCTAGAGAATCTGAACAATAAAATTTTGTTGAAAACTATAAGCTGGAATATACATCAACCCTCCCTTATTTGGATAACTAAAAGACTCTCCTGGCTATATACAAGGAGGCCTTCCATTCAAATTTGACGAAACACTATTTTTAGGAACATAAACCTTCCCACAACAACAAATTCTATTAGTAGACTCCTCTAAAAGCATTCAAATAACCCCTTAAATAAAATTTTGTGAGAAACCACTTGTAGGTGCACACACATAACTATATTTTTCAAGCCTGCTGATAACCTTGTTTGGTAGATCTCAGAGAAGTCAAAAGAAATGTCCTAATATTGAATAGGGGAAATACCCCACTCTCTACCCCACAAATGATTTCTTTTTTGTATCCACATGTAGGAAATAGGGGACAAGATAACGCACACACCCCTTCTCCATATACGAAATGGGAATATTTCCCTATTATAGTCACTGAATTCACCATGAATATTTTAAAAAATGTGAAAGAGCCAAGGAAAATCCCTAGCCACCTCCTAAAGACTTGCCATGACATCAAAATGGTGAAACAATTAGTGAAAGAGGGATGAAAACATAACTCTATCCCCATAATTTGTGTGTCTCATCATCATGTCACCTCGGAGTAGACCCATTCCACTACTCTAATCCAAAAGGGTCGTGGGGAAAACTCCCATGTAATTTATTGACTACCAGACAGGAACATACACACATTTGAATTGGAGGTAAATATTGAAAACAAGGATGTTCTTGGATGGAAATAGAGTGTGGTTTGTGTTTATTATCAATCCACATTGGTTTGATCAAGAAGTTTTAAAGGAATGTGGTCTTACGATTGAGTCTGAAATCAGTCTGGAATGTGGAATAGTTTATCAGTGTTTAGTAAATTTTTTAGCCTCAAAATCAGAATTTTGTTTGTTTGAAAATTGAATCTTAGAATGTGAACCATGTTCTGTGAGTAGTTTGTGGATCAATAATTTTTGTATGTGGAATGAAAAACCATGAACCATGAAGCTGTAAAAATATGTATACTTCGTAAGAGAAATAGTTCACGGAGTAAAGGAGGTTTGCAGTGAAGACTTGTGGTTTGAGGGAAGGGTCATTGTACGCAGAAGGCATGATGGTTCACTCGATGGCTCGTCGTTCATGAAATCAAGGAGGAGTATTGAGAAACTGTGAAGTGTATTATTTTTATAAATTAGGTGGTTATATTTTCTATCGAATAGGGAGAATGGCGGTATGTGGGCTACATAGGTAAAAGGGTTCGCATGATACATGTGGTACGCAGAGACAGTCTGTGGAGCAGCGCAATTCATGAAGGAAGCATTCGCAGTACGTGAAGAAGGGTAGTATCTAGAGAATGGTAGTACTTAGTGGAACATATTAGTACATGGAGAAGGTTAGTACATATAGGAAGACACACAATACACATAGGAAAAATGTCCGTTCGTGGAGGAGTAGTTCATGAACAATTAGTATGATGAAAATTAAAATTCATTTGTGGGTAAAAAAATAACTTCAATATAGAATCCATCTACATTTGAGGATGCATGATTTAATTCCAATCCATTGAAGTGTACTTCAAGTCGATACACAGAGTTCAGATTCTTCTCATCACAGGGAGAAAGGGGGATTCAATAGAAGTGTCTGAGGGATGTAGTGTGCAATCCCTAGAACCTTGTAAAGGCAATATTCCTGGACGAGGGTGATTATGCAAAACATTTTTACTCCATAACTAGTAAATAATAGTGGACTTTGGTATATACAAAAGACTTTCATCATATTCTCCTTGGTCAGATCCCTTCATGGTGAATCATGTAACATTGGTGTGTCTTTTCTTTTCATGTGATTGTTAGTTTTCTGTACGTTCTCATCATATGGTTTTAACAGGTTCCTACAAATGTGGTAAAAAGATCCATCAGTTTAAAAAGAACTTAACACCTGGATTCACCCCTCCTATCTCAGGGTGTTCAGGGGTCCTTCAAGTGGTATCAATGGGAGGTTGTGGGAGTAAAATCTGCACTTCCTTTCTATAATAGAGAATACAATAAATTTTAGGGGAGTACTTATATTTGATGGAAGAAACCTTCATACATGGAATAAAAGGATGATATCTCATCTAATATCTCTTAGAATGGAAGTCTTGTTTGTGAATTCATAAGGAATACATGTTACTAATTGATCTAGGATGTCTATGACTAATATAAAAAGGAAAATACTTGATTCAAATTCCATAGAACAGAATGCCCTCTCTGTATCTCCCTTTGATCGGATATATCCAAGAGTTATGAGTATAATATCAGAAAATTTTATGTGGAAAAAATTAGAGAACATATATGAAGGATATAACCAAGTGAAGAAGGGGAAACTCCATGTTTTTCTCAGAAGGTTCGATGATATTAAAATTCATATATATGAAAATGAAGATTCATATTTTAATTGAATTACTAAAGTTGTTGGAAAAATATGAGGACTTGGTGAAGAAAAAAAAGACATTGATATTGTAATGAAAATCCATAGAAGACATACTCCCCATTACATTGCAAAGGTGTTTGTACTTGAGGAACGTTATCTCTCCAAAATTTCTTTGGATGATCTACTAAGTAGTCAAGTGGCTTATGAAATTAGAGGCAAACCTAAATATACAATGACTCGTGTAAGAAATGAAATGAAGATCAAATCCATTGAAAATGTAATTTTTTGAAGATTTTATTGATGATGATAATGAGTAAAAAGAAATTATTTCCCTAATTGAAAAGAAATTCAAGTAGAGAATAATTAAATTTAAATTCAAGTTACCAATAGCTTGTTTTCACTTTGGAATAGTTGGGAACATTGACTCTCAGTACGGAAGAAATTTATATGATTAAGGGAGTGAAATTGGACAAATTTAGATGCCTCGGAAAATGTTTTCCAAAATGATAGACATTTAATCTAGAAATAATTTACAATGAAAGAGTTTTTTATGTGAATAAGAAGATGGTGATAAGGAATTCATTGAGGAAGAGTAAGAATAATTTATGTCTGGAAACCATGCTTCCATGATGGCTACAATTAAAAAACAGAACCATCAAAAGAAATTATTGGAGATAATCTATTGACCATTTCTATCAATTCCAAGTTGCATCTTAAGTATGTTTTTGTTAAGATTTTTAATCAATTAAAGAGATGGAATATGTGGAGAAAAATTTATGAAGAAACATTAGAATATATTAATCAGACTAAAGTTGAAATTGAATGAATGGAAGAATTTTTGAAAGTCCAGTCATCAATCCTTGAGAGAAAAAAAAGTGTAGTTGAACTAAAACACAAAATTGTAGAACTCAGAAATGTGATCAATGAAAATAACTCCAAATTGAAAGAGAATTAGTTAAATGTTGAAGTTATAGAGGAAGAAGTTGTTACTCTGAGGAGTAAACTCAAAAATGAATCAATCTCAAAAGAAAAAAAGAAGAAATTACAGTTCATAAAATTTTCAGATGCTATGTTTATGGAGAGAGCTAGGTTTGGTTATAATGGAGTTGAAAATATTTTAAATGAACAAAGACCTGTGTGCCTGGGTAATAGTGGAATATGTTTTGATACTAAAACATTGAATGGTAGAAATAAAATGAGTCAAAATAAAGGTAAGATGAAAGTTGGATAGGATGAAAAGTCACATGAAGTGCTAAAGAAGAAAAATTAAATTCAAACTGATAGGATAACTAAAAACCCTTCTACGGAATCACAATATGATAGGAAGTCAAACTACCCTCCTAATAAAATTCAAAAGAGATGTAATATATGTGAAAATACAATCCCACTTATGAAATTCCAAATTTGTGGCTATCTAGGACACCCCATTTTATACTATGAAGAGGAATAGATATAGTTTAATGGGGAGATCTAAGAAGTCAAATATGGATAATAAATTCATATATTAATTATTATAGAAGAAATTGTTTCTATGAATATTGTTTTCAGTGTTACAACATTGTTTATAAAGCTATTTATTGCATGCAGAGGAGTGGCAGCAACAATTTGTACAGAACTCAGAGACAAGTCAATACTTACCAACCAGATGGTGTTTCTCTTACAAACATGTTTTCTCCACTAGAAGAAGAATATGACATTGAAGAACCTACTCAAATGGAAGAGATATTTGAAAGCCCATATTTTTTAATCACTCAATCTAATATTTCATGGAAGGAAAAGTATAAAATTGAAAAATCAATCCTTACAGATGTAGCTCTCAAAGCTACCAAGAACGGAAACATGTTGATTTTTGATAGGGGATACTCATCCCGTATAACAAGAAATAAATACCTATAAACAAATATCAAGAAAATTATCAATGTAATAGTGAGATTTAGTAATTATGGTGCTTTGATGATACAAGGTAGTGGAATTACTGAACTTTCCAATGGTGACCTCAAAAATAATGAAGTTCTTTTTTTAGATGGGTTGCATCACAATCTCTTGAGTGAGAGACAACTCTATGAGTTATGACTTGTGGTGAAATTCAATCAACAGGGTTTCACTGTAAAAGGAACATTATGTAATTATCTCATGAAGGTATATAGAACATATGGAAACAAATATGAGTTTTTCAGTAAAGGGAACTTTTGTTTCATGATAGTTGAAGAGGAAAACAACTTCTGGTACCAGATGTTGGGTGACATAAATCAACAATATATTGAAAAGATCTCTAAACATAATATTGTCATTGATATCCTATATTTTAAGTGTGAACAAGAGAATACTTGTGACTCATTCATGAGAGGAATGTTGGTAGGCGGTTCATATAGTCCAAAGAAAAAACGAGCATCAAATCTTCTTGATCTCATTCATACAGATGTATGTGCTCTGATAAATATTTCTAGAACATATGGAGAAATTTACTTCATCATTTTTGTTGATGATGTTATTATAATGGCTTATTATATGGATATACATAGGAAACGAGAAGTGATTGATTTCCTGACAACTTATCCTTGAATTGGTGAGAATGATATTAGATGGACAATCAATGTTTTTGAAGTCTAAAAATAGAGGGCAGTACACATAAATTGAATTTGAAAATTAACTAGAGAAACATTGAATACAACATTAGGTGGCTACTATGAGAAACCCATAGAAAAATGGAGTTGTTGAGAGCTAGAATTGAAAGGTGAATAGTATGGCTAGAACATTGTTGATTGAGTGTCGTATCTCTCGCCATTACTGGAAAAAGTCTGTTCAAGCTGAATTTTTTATTAAAAACCAAACAGGGCATTATATGGAGGAAACCAATACACCCTATGAGTCATGGTAGGGAAGGAATACCTATTTGAGTTATTTTCATGTTTTCAGAAGTAAATGTTTAATCAGAAACATAGAAGAAAATCAAGGAAAATATATCGATGATATAGATGGAGGAATATTCCTTAAATATTCAATGAATATAATATCTTATAAATTTTTAAATAAACATCTTGTAAATTTTTTGGAATGTGGTGATATGAATATCATTAAAGATAAAACCATTAATGTCTCAATAAATTCATTTGCTGATGTGGTTGATGATAATTAAGATTGTGGACATGGAATGGACTCAAACACTTAAGTAGAGTAAGGAATAAAATATACTCAAGAAACACATCATGATGTTAACTAAGAAGAATAATTAGATGAGGAAACCATGACTAATGAAATTTTTTTTGAACCCCAAAGGATAAATTAAATAGAATAAATTGATCAATCCAACATTATTTGGGATTAGACTACACTTGTGTAGATAAGGAGAATTAAGAATAATGTACAACCTACATTCCTTTCAATTGTAGAACCATTCTCATTTAAAAAAATATTCAATGTATGAATCATGTGTTAAGGCCATGAATGAATAATTGGATTAGATTGATAAAAACCAAACATGGGATCTAGTTAAGAGACCTGAAACCCACAATGTGATTAGAATGAAGTGTATTTTAAAAAATAAGTTTGACAAGCATGGAAATATGATCAGAAATAATGCATGACTAGTATGAAAAGGTTATTCATATATTGAAGGTATTGATGTTGAAGAAGCATTTTCTCTGGTTTCAAGATTGGATTCAATCAGACTATTTCTTACCATGGAAATTCAAATATGATACAAAGTGTATTAAATGGATTTAAAGACAGCTTTCTTAAATGGTGTTCTTGAATAAGAAGTTTATTTGTAAAAACTAGTGGGATTTATTTTTAGTAATGATGAAATGAAGGATTGAATATTAAAGAAGGATTTATATAGTATAAAATTGGAATCATGGGCATGGTAATCTCAGTTGTATTCTTATATAAAGAATATTAAATTTAAACAAGTATGAGTGGATCACAATATATGTGTGAATAATTCTTAGAATGATTAGTTCATGGTTCTGGTGTGTGTAAGTGATATTGTATTCGGTGGAACTAGACAGGGATTAGTGGATGAATTTTCAAATAACATCAAATTATAAATTGAAATGTCTGTGATTGGTGAACTCACAAACCTCTTAGATCTATAAGTGATTCATAGTAAAGACTACACTTTCATTTATTAGGAATAGTATGCAAGAGAGTTGCTGAAAAAAGTTAATATGCATGATTCCACACCAATGTCAACTTCAATTGCAGTTTAGGAAAAACTGGGAATGCATGAAGATGGCACATTTTTAGATCTTACAATGTATAGGAGAACCATAGGAATATTATTTTACTTGTCTGTGACACCGACAAATATTTTCTTTGAAAAATTCTTAGTGGACCACTTTCAAAGTAATCCAAAGGAAGAACAAATTAATATAGTGAAAAGAATCATGAGGTACATTCAAAGTACTCACAATTATGGACTATAATTCGGTGCAAGAAAAGATAATTAACTTTTAGAATTTTTTGATGCTGACTGGGTTTCAGATATGGTGGATAGAAAATCCAAAAGTGGTGGAGCATTCTTCATTGACATGAAATGCGTGTGTTGTTTGAGTCAAAAACTTGAAATCACTACTTTCAATATTGATGATGCTGAATATATATCTTCTATAAAGGATGTCACTCAAGTTATTTAGATGAAGTAATAATATCTGATATTACTAATTAGGTGGAACATCCAATGGTGATTCATTGTGATAACAAGAGTGTGATTGATCTTATGAATAATATTGTTCATCATTCTCATAAGAAACACATTGAAATCATATATCACTTCATCAAGGAAAAAATGGTGTATGGAATGATTAAAACGGATAATGTTGGAATTGATGATCAAGTGGATGAAATACTGACCAAGACATCGTTATCACGTGTGTTCAAGAAGCATCAGTTGAACCTTGGTGTTCAGCCACATCCCTATGCATGAGGAGGTTATGAATGTCCCATATCCCAAGTTGTGCTAACTACTTTACTCTATTTTATGGTGTATCTAGTTTTATGGGGGAGATATGATCTAGGGGGAGTGTGCTTAAATCATTAGATGTCAAAATTTTATTCATTAGGTTTATTTCCAATAGTGATGAATGGAGAAACTAAATGATAATATAATGTTTTTTTGGTTGGTTGTAGGAAGATGGAGAATAGGGAAATTTAAAACATTTTATAATAAGAAAATGACAAGTCACAAGATATGAGAACCAAATTCATGCTCCACTTGTTTTCTAAACTGAGATTTTCTCATGTATACTTAGAGTGTCGGATGATTTTTTTCTCACGTGTTAGGTTTTGTTTGATGTAGGTGCTTCTTAGAATTTCACTATAGATTTCCAAAAAAAATAGAATGGGGATATTGTTGGAATAATGGTTTTTCTTTTGTTGAAATGGAGTATGGTTTGTGTTTGTTGTTAATCCACATTGGTTTGATCAAGGAGTTTTCATGGAATGTGGTCTTACAAATGTGTATGAAATAATTATTAAAGGTGGCGTGGTTTCCCAATGTTTGGAAAAAAATTGGCCTTAAAATAGGCATTTTTTTATTTGTAATATGATTCGCAGGTTGAGAATCATGTTCTAGGAACAATTTGCAGATCAAGAATTCTAGTACACAGAATGCTGAACCACAAAGTAAGAACGGTATGTAGACTATATAGGAGGAATAATTGACGGAGTGAAGGAGGTTCTTGGCGAAGACTTTGGGTTTTTAGAAAGGCTCATTGTACACAAAAGTCATGATAGATTGTGGGATGGTGTTTCATTCATTTAATAGAGGTAGAGTTTTCAGAAACTATGAGGGGTGTCATTTGCAGAAATGAGGCGGTGATTTCTGTCATCACGTAGGGAGAATAGAGGTACACTGATTGTGTAGGGAAAATGGTTTTCAAGATATGTGTGGAACACGGTGAAGGCAATTTTGTAATAAAGAATTGTTAAATCATGGTTCAGTAGATTATGCTTATCTATTTTCTAGTATAAGGATCAATAATTCCTTCATTAGAGTGTGGATCTGATATTGAAATCTGAGAGGGATTCGGTGAAATATGGAAGTAGTTTATGGGAAGAAAAACCCAAAAAGACATTAATTTAAAATATAAAAGGAATTTGGTGAAACAGAGAATATCTCATGGAATATAGTACTTAGAGGAAGACGATCAGTTTATAAAAAGGCATGTATGCATAGGAGAGCCAGTACGTGTAGGATAGTCAGTACACGAAGTGGAAGCAGTGATAGTCCAAAGATCAGTGTAGTTAGGAAAGGAAGAATTCATAGTATGTGGAGCAGGGTAGTATGCATCGAAGCCAAAAAGTAAACAATTTCAGGAAATACATGGAGGAAGGAGCGTAGTATGTGGAGGAAGAAGTTCAGTTCATAAAGGAGCAGTTCGCAAAATATCAGTACATGGAAAAGTAGACTTCATCTGTGGGTAAAATTGAATCTTCACTAGAACATCCATCTACAAATGAGGATGCATGATTTATTGCCACTGCATTAAAGAGAGATTAAATTCAATAAACTTAGTTCATATTATTACCAAAATATTGAGCAAGGATTCAATGGAATTGATATGAGGGGTTTAGTGTTCTATCCCTACAACCCTTTAAAGGCAGTGTTCCTAGCACAGAGTGACTATGATAAACTTTTTTACTCCACAACTAGTAAAGATTAGTGAATGTTGGTAAAAGTGAAAAAATTTCTGTGTATTCTCCTTGGATGTATCCCTTCATAATGAACCAATTAAAATTGTTGTTTCTTTATTTCCATGTGATTTTTTGTTTTCTAAACTTTCTTATCAAATAGGTTTAACAGGTTCCTACCAAAATTGAAATAAGATCCTTCAGTATAAACTAAAAATTTAACACCCTTATTCACCCCTCCCCTCTCAGGGTGTTCCAGGTTCCTTTAGTAATCATCCTATTCCAATTTCCACTCCGAGGTAGGCACAAAACCCTAGAAGATCCCATGAATCCTGTCAAAAAATTCAAACATCAACATGTGGTCTAGTCATGCAATCTTCTGTACCTGAACACACTTTCCCCAATAGGTGTACCCAATCAATCAAATCAAGGAATCTAAATATATGCCTCCCTAGAGACAACTATGAAATTAATATAATATTCACAATCTCTCCCCACATAATGCTATATTTATTGAAGCTATCAAACGTTTATCTGTAGATTCTCATGATCCTAATCTCCTTTCACCGAGTTATGGGGGAAGTAGTAGTAATTATCAAGGTCCTCCCCATTGACTTCACCATGAAGGCTTTCGTCATGTACACAATATAGTCAATCTTGAGAGCCCATCTCCCAATGAGATTCGTGGAATCCCTCCATATGGCTAAAAGATCAAATATTAATAGGGTATTCCTATTTACATAATCCACCATGGTATTGATCCACATGATAGAATTATCTATGAATGTTTTCTCCAATCTAGTGTTTTACTTCATTAAGTGGGTCTTCCATTTGATGATGTAATGAGGATAAAAACATCCAATCACGATGAACATGTAAAAACATGGTTATTCACGTCTGATACCTTTTCATTGACATGTGAAATTCATTGTCAACTAGAACATAACCCCCGGAGACTATCACTCTTCAAACTAACCTTAGATTTATTTTCTTCCAATGTAATAAATAAAGTCCCCACTAACCTCATTACTTATGATAAATTGGTAAGAGAGAGTTCACTTTGGTGTGACCAAGTTGAGGTACCTCTTGAAAAATACACTGAATACATGTAAAACATGAGGAACCAGCTATCTAATTAATACAAACCATTTATGTTATAGAAAATATCCATCCCTTAATACAACATTACAGTATCATTTTTGAAATATTTTGTTCCGGATTTCTAACTCAATGAAACCAAAAATTAAAACATAAGTTCTTCTAGATGTATGACATTTAATTATCAAGAAACAACAAGGGTCCCTTTAACATGAATGCATACCCATGTTAAAAAGATTGGAATAGCTGGAAACATATTCCACATCTATTGTTCATATAAGAGGATGGTGTGCACATGGAGCATTTCATTTCATCGAACTACCTAACCTGAAAATCCAACTGAAGGTGGTATCATGAAATTCCATAGATTTTGGATATATCGAACAAGTAGACTCTATTCATAACCAAGGATATTATCAACAAAAAAAGGCCATGACCAACTATCACTAGTTTAAGTCTAGTAGAGAGATGGATATTGAAAAAAATTTGTGTTATAAATTAGGAAATATCGATCAAGCCTATTGCATAGGGGAATTTGGTCATGAGATAGTGTAAATTTAGGAAATGGGGGAAATAACATCAGATATGGGAGATTCAGGTCAATAACAAATGATGAACCCAACCCATGTTCGAACAAGACTCTATGAAATTAGAATTATGTTTTAGGAGTCACATTCATGGTAATCCAAGAGAAACCCCATCCTGTAGGGCTAGGGGATTTTTAACAAAACATTTTATAAGAGAAATCTATGCCCGATGAATTCTTAAATTGAATTGGGAATATCCCTATCCCTCAAGGGTGAGGGGTTTTTCAACTCGGAAACCTCGTCCTAGTGGATTTAAGTTTTCTATTGATTATGGGAAACATTAGAGAATGAATCTTCACAATATTTCCATCCTATAATTCAATATACTCTTTGGGAACTCACATGATTGAAATATCTAAAGATTCCCTTATAATTACTATACCCTAAATTTCACCCATAGAATCTGTGAAGGAGAAAAAAATTCCTTGTGGGGGGAATATAAAAAGTTTGTATTGAAAACACACTGATAAAATTCTTGAAATGCATTAAGAATCAGTGAATGTCATTAAAACAACCCCTTCAGACCTTAAAAACAAATAGAAAAATCAAAGGTATTTCTATATGATGAATACTTTTGTAAAAATATTGTATACATTGAAACGATTGAAGGAGGGGTGAATACCTAGAACTAGAGAGTTTCATAGAATCTGGGTAGTCTCTCAATCACTCTACCACTACATCCTTAGAGATCACCAAATAAAGAAAAGAGAAAAGGTATTTTTCACCTCACCTACTACCTAAAAAGGTTACACCCCTCACACTTGAGGAATGATTTTATTATCAAGAGGAAGATATGAATTAATTTAGGAGAATCATTGTTGAACTACTCTAATTCAACTATCTTATTGTATTTGTTCTACAACAAGATCCTAAAATCACAATCCCACCTAGTGCACCTCAACAAAGAGGGGTTTCTATAACATGGTAAATGTGTCTAGAACATCCTCTCAACATAGGATATGAACTAGAAAAATATATGGACATCACAGTAGCATATTGGGAATTCCCTCCATTGGGAACATAACAAGAATGGGTCCAAGAACATCCCCACCAACCTTCCCCAATAGGATAACCACGGAAAATACCAATAGTGATGGCACAGGTAAAAAAACTAGTTTCTTCCCATGTTCCAGCTCCGGATTAGATAAACATTCTTCTAGGGCTCATAAATATTTTTGAGTCACTAATGGATCGATTTGAATCCATGGAGTAAAGGAAGGTTCCTATAAAACTAGATAATAAGCCTAACACTAAATGGGTTACTCCAAATCCTCACCCACTGAACCTTGGAAATCCTAAAATTAAAATTTTTAATAGCACTAGAGACCTTGAGAAACACTTGATACATTTCTCATCCCACTATAATCCCATGATGGGGACCCCTAAATAGCAAGAAGCAGTGAAGCTCAAGTTATTTGTGAAGTCACTACATGGACCATCCTTAATGTGTTACACCAATATATCGGCTCAGTCAATTATTGAGTGGGAAGATATTATTTGTAGGTTTCTAATCCAATTTAACTATATATTACCAAATAAAAAATCTCTTAGCCTCCATACTTAAAAATGTTGTGTAATGATATGGTCTCAAGTTTCATCACCCTGTGGAAAGGGTTGACATACTCCTAAAACCTACAACTTCCCCAAGACGAATTTTTACCCATCTATATAGTGATCCTTCATGATGAGTTTCTCACACCACTCATCCCTATGAAATTCTTATCCGGATTTCTAGAACTCACTGAGGTTCCTCAATGAGTGGAAGTCTCTGTCATGTTGACTAAGGCTATGTTCCAAGTAATTACATTAGTTAAAGGAAGATGAATATGGAAAGAATTGTCCAGCACATTTACACTTAATAAATCCCATACGCATGTTCCCTCTCTAAATCCTTCACCATATCATGTGGCTCTGCCTCCTAAAATTCAGCAGTAATGCTCAACTAATCTGGATTATCAGAAGGATTATATGTGAAAACAATTTGAGGATATGAAAACAAGGTCTTCTCTTTTCTAAGTGACTAAGTCACTATCTACTATATTTTAACATTATAGATCAACATGATTATGTTTCCAAAGCCCAAGAAGCTCATTCTGGACGGTCATGATGATCTATCAAACTATTTCCCCTTCTATCCAGAATTGGGGAACAACACCTAAGAATGTTTCATTTTAAAATACATTCCACCAAAGATGGTGTACTTCAGGAAAGTGATTTTGGGAAATCCACATGGGAAAGTGGAATTTTTTTCTACCTATCTGTAGGCTGAGAATGAATGGTAGGAAGGTAACAATAGGTATACATAGAAGTTCAATGACTCAACGGTCATAAAAATAACCAACCCAAATCATGTTATACTTCGATCACCATTGTAAAAAATTATTATTCCCCAACTACTTTCAATACCACATTACCGACTCTATAACACCACAAGCTTCCATGATACGCTTCTCTTTCAATAATGCAATATCTTGCATTATACGCAACTTCGAGATTCTAACACACCAAGACCAATCAAAGTAGCCGTTATGAATAGTAATACCCACTTTTTAAAATTAGAGAAATTTTATATTTCATAATGGACTTCATTTTTGTATTCGGAATATCGATTATAGCTTAGGGTGAAATTTTGGCATTGTTCAGAAAAACTTCAATTTTTGATGAATAGTGAAACCACTAAGTGGTAGTTAAAAAACTGATTTTTCATTTAAATGAAATATTACCACTTCTGTGGATTGATTTTCAAAAATCCGACATACATGGTTGTCATTAGGAAGTAAAATGTGCTTCAATGGGATTAAAATAATTTTTGGTGAATAGTAACTTTTAAATTTAATTAATCACGATTAAAGGTAATTAGTGTAATTTAAGGTAAAGATAATGTTATAATAATATGAAATGACCTTTATACTTGTCCTAACCCCATTGGATGAGTAATGGCCGACCAAGAAAATCCATGGGTCAACTTGGGGACCCCATGGAGCCACTTTGGTGAGAAAATGACATTAAAAACTTTTTATTTAATGTTAAAATAAAAATGTCACAAACATGATTTTTTTTACTAAAACAATTTTTATAAGGTGTTATAAAAGTAATATTTTTGACTATAAATATTAATTGGAAATCTAAAAAGATTTCCTACATAATGGTAATTTTTTTATAATTTTTTGACATTAATTAAATTAAATTATATATGACACAATAATAATGCATCGATTACCTCATTAATTAACGATTTAAATAAACTGAAAATACAATGTAAAATCTAAGACTTAAACTTGTCAAAAACCAATGGATGAGTATATTTCGAACCCTTATCACCTTATCCTAGAAACATATCATTGTGGGACCTTTAGAATACGAAAAGAATATCATAATAATGTAACATTTCAGTCTTTCCAAGAGTGCCCCTCCTCTCCACTTATAAAAGGCCCCCACCACTACCACCTTACTCACACTTTGAAATCCTTTTGGCTCAGCCAATATCTTCCAAAATACACTCCCAACTTCCCTATATTACTCCTAGATGCCTCACTTTGGGAAGAATTCTTCCCAAGGAAGCCTTTGGCTCAAAAATAAAAGAGTTACCCGATTTTTAAGGTAATGTCTTCTCTTATGTTATTTTGTATTATTTTACTTCTCCAACCCCTTAAACTCTTTTTATTTATTTATTTTGTAACAAAAACAGTATCTTTAATATACTAGGATTTTGTTATGATAATTATTCGATTTACACTTACACACACACCTTCGTCTAATGGTTAAAGAACATACTATTTCTGTGGTTGGCGAATTTTGCCTCACGAAACGATGATTGTTCAATATTATTTTAACACCTCTAATGGTGGACATTTTGACGAAAATATTTTTATATATGATATATATTATGTTTTTGTTTTCCTTATGATTCTGTATTTTTCATTTATGGCATACCTTTATGATTTCCATTATGGGTAAACGCGATAATTTCATTTTAGGAAGTGCGGACTACCGCCCCGTCAAAGTGATTTGAATCATTAATGCCATATGTGGGATGTATAAAGGATGGAGTAAATGGTATTATACATTATATTATACTGGAATTATATTATATATTTATATAATTATAATTTCATTCCATTAAATACGAAATAGAAATGAAAGTAGCGTTCATGCGTACGTACGGCTTACCGTCTCCATGAACGGCGCATTTCATTTCTTACCTCTAAATGTTATGTAATATTATAAATTCATGAATATAATGGATATATATGATATATATGATATCTACATCATGAATATAATTCTGGGTATATTGGATATTTCACCAGATGAACAACTTTTAATTATAAGAAGTTTATTTTTTACTCAAGTACCAAAGATCGACAAAATGACCGTTATAAACTTAAATAATTACATAATGTTCATAACATGGTAATAAATGATATAAAAGAGATAATTAACTTGACAAAGGTTCTTAATCAAGTAGAGATTAACTCTAGTTTATTATTTAGGTGGTTAATGAGCGGTCGAGTCAAGTCGGACATGAGGTAAGGGTTAATTCTACAACCTCTTCATTATTCAAGGTTGTTCATATGTAATTATCTTCTGGGACCTCTTTATCATCCACATCCATGTTTCTTAAATATATCGTTCAAAAATTTACAATATTTATTAGAAAATGCGTTAACGTTATTTATACCCTTATTTGACCTTATACATTTTTGAAAGGAATCTTTCCGTCATTTTCCAAACAAGGTACTTTTTGACATTTTTGACAAAATTAAGGTAAGAGAACTTCTTAACCCAATTTCCATTATTTGGGTTAATCTCCTAATTTCAAATTATGTCATGATATTATTATGTCCTATCTTGTATTTTTACTTTATTTATGTGTATTTATAGTGAATACACATTATAGATCTATTTTATTTTTGAAAAATGATCTTTGTAAGGACTTCGTCTCAATATCCATTCATTGAGGCATATTTTGTTTTATACACAAATTCTTTTATACGGTGTATAAACCCCTTTGACTTTTACATTTATTCAAAAGGAATCTTTTTATACGAAGCATTTTACTAAACGACAAAAAGTAATGTTTTTCTTATCGTATGTATGCGACGACAACGACTTCTCCACCATCGTGACCATTATTTGAGTTTCGGCTCCCTCTACAAGCCATAATGTTTTTTTAAAATGAAAAATAAATACCAAGTTATACATTTCTTTTATTTTGGTATTGAAAATGGTTTTGATGAAGTTTTAATATATCAATGTGTTGTATTGATATCTTGTGATTGAAATGTGGAAATGTTATGTTTCCTTTATGCATGTTTTATGTGATACGATTATGTTATGGTTTATGATATGTTTAAACCTATTCATATGAGGAATGCATTGAACTTAATATGTGACGGGTGGAGCCCACTATAGCTCCTCGATGCATCGGTAGGTCTCATGAGACAGACTAGTGTCTTGGCACGAGGCCTTGACAAAATCTTATTTGTGATCTTGGGACGAGGCCTTGACTACGTGGTTATGATAGTCTGGAATTATGCATTCCATCATTATCAAAGTGGTTATTGATATTGCATGGGGTTATTAGACCAGTAGAATATCCATGTGAATAAGTAAAGGGCATTATTTCATTTTACTTTTTCCATGTTATGTTGAAGTTCAAGTTTAAAAGGCTTTTGTTTTAGATATACATTGCCTTAAATGTTTATGTTTATTTGTGAAAGCTTCCACTATATTGTTCTCCATAATGAGAATCTGAGCTCACCCCTTCCAATGTTTTAATATTTTCCAGGATGTGAAGAAGTATTTTATGAATGACCTGCAGGGATAGTCAGAAGAGGATATGAGTGTGGACTATGAATACTTTGTTATTGTAGTTTTTTACTTTATTATGTAATGTACGTTTATGAATGTATCTAGTGTTTCCAAGGCTACTAAACTAATCGGTCTTTTGAGACTTGATCTTTTGTGATCATGACAATGTGACGAAGTAATGCACCAAATCTGGGTAACTGGGGTCAGGGAGTTACAGACTCCATCAACATCCAAGTCCTATGAAATACAGTATTCAAAAAAAGAAACATGTTCAGAAGAGTAAGAATAAAACATAAGAACATGAGCTTGTGCTAACAAAAAAACATTGTCTGTGACTATAGTGTAATTCATTCCAATTGTCATAGAAGAATGGGAATTTCCTAGCCAAATGGTATAATAAGAGTTTACTCACTATCTGGATTCTCCATCAGACAAAGAGTTGATCTTTAGTTCCATTAATGTTATCCATTTAATGGATCCCTTCATGGATGATGAATGTGACTATGAAGCCTAATTATATACACATGATTGGGGAATTGGGTAAAGAGGCTATCAGAGTTCGGTATAAAGGGGAATAAGTAGTTTTCTAGGTGTTTCTACTCTAAGAAAATCCTTGGTCGAACTATCTGCATAAACAAAACACATTGGAGAGTTCTTCGATGTACTCAGCATGAGAAATAATGTTCCACCAAACATTCCAGTTTCTTCTCAGAACACACCATCTTGGAATTTCATGTAGGGGATATTTTATCACTTAATCCATCTCAGAGTGAAAATAAACATAGTCAATCTAACCCACAAAGATGAGATGCACCTTCTGCTCATGTTCTAATGCTTGATCCATCCGCATCAAGTACATTAGTTCCTAAATCAACTAAAAAGAGCATATTCATGTTGGGAAGTGCAGATCATCGGAACATATGTATGATATTTTGAAGAAATTATCTTTGGTTCTATCCAAGTTTTCTATCATGGATGGTTAGAGACTATCAAAAGACCCCCTAGAATCACTTTTAGGGGCTTTTTCAATCCCTAACGAACATGAAGTGGTGGTTAATGTTTCCAATGGATATAATGTAGAGAATGATCCAACATAATTCACCAAATTCATCTCTTTCATAGAATATGACAAGGATGCTATATTAGAGGGACATGTCAGACCCTTTTATATATATAGATAGATAAATGAAATTGATATCTTACGAGTCTTCATTAATAATGGCTTATAATTCAATCTTATTCTGATCCCAAACACATCTATAACTAGGTTTCCATGAATCAAACTTTACCCCCTACAATTTAACAATATAGGGTTATGATTGGAATGATCAAAAGACTCTTGGACAAATAAAACTAAAGGCTCATTTTTGGGATCTATTTTCTTACTTGGAATCCATGGTTTTTTAACAAGATATGACCTTAAACATTCTTTTGGGAAGACCTTGGATACATCAACATGTGTTGATCCCATTTTCATATCACCAATGCCTCAAATTTTATATCAATGTTCAAATTGAGACATTTGATGATGAACATTTCCCATTTAACTCATATGAATCACAATACATTGATGAAGGATTGTACCATTGGAAAGGGAAATAGTCTGGGACTTATGATGTTGCCCGAATCAATGCCCTGAATAGTATGGAAATGATCCTGAAAAATCATTTAAATAAGATTAGTGTAGAGTACATGTTTCCCATTAGAAAAATCGATGAGGTGGGTCAGAATTTGAGTGCACATCTAGTGAATTATATGATACCAAACAAGAAAACTGAACCCGGTAGTGTTAGAAAAGTTAAAAATTCTCCATGAATTAATGAATTCCTGGGTGAAAATGTATTCATTCCATCCCATGATCTTAAAAAATATCTTTTCCTTCAGTATTACTAGAAGTTATTGACATGAAAATCGGAAAACTTAAGATGCTCATTCCCAATCCATTTTCTCCTCTTCAAATCTCCAAAAATGCCTCTCTCTCTCTCTCTCTCTCCATCAATCGAGCTAGATGTAGTTTCTTCGTCTTCTGAATGATCAAATTTCAACTCATCTCTTAACTCTGAAAAACATTATTCATCACATATATCTCAATTAGAGGATTAAAAGGTAATGAATGATGAATATAAATATGATGAAGGCCTTAGAGATGCTAGTACAATATTTGAGGAAGGTGTGTTCATCACTGTTCATTGGATCAAGAAAATAAATTTGGATATATAAGAATATCCATGTACAAAATTGATCAGTGTATCCATGAATTCTAAAGAATAAGAGGTATATACCTCCCTCTTAAAGAAACAATGATATGAATTCTCTTGGAATTACACAGAGTTGTTATGCCTTGATCCCAACATAGACACCCACTACATGAGATTTCTAGTAGGCCACTGAGGATACAAAAAGGAATCCATAAGGTCACAACAGAATTATGTCTCCAAAATTGAGTATGATGTACAAAAACTCATAGATACCATCTTCATGTAGGAGTTTTAGAATTAGAAATGTCAATAAATATCTTCCCATTAATGAAGAAAATGGAAAATTCATGGTTTGCATCAACTTCAGGGATCTTAAGTGGAACTATCCATAATTTTAATTCTCAATAATAATAATAATATAACTACTGATTGATGTGATGGATGGTTATTACACCCTCTTCTTTATGGATGGTTATTTATGGTATAACCAAATTTATATGGCCCTAAATGATGAATAATCCACCACTGTCAGAGCCCCAGGGGAGTATTCTTCTATAGGGTAATACCATTTGGCTTGAAGAGAACTAGTGACACATACCAACAAGCTGTGCAAAGCTTCTTCCTACCCATCTTATGTATTTTGGTCAAATACTATGTTCAAGATCCAGTGCTTAAGTCCCAAAAATATTCTAACCACCTTGTTTATTTTGAGACCATCATCCACAAGCTATAATGGAATATACATAAAATATACCCCTTAAAATTTTCATTCAGGGTATCCTTGGTAAAACTTATCAGCTTCCTCATATGCTATCAAATCATCAATGTTGACCCTAAGATGATAAATGTTATCCATATAATGTTGCCTCCATGTAATATTAAAGAGTTAAGATGACTTCAATTAAACTTTGATAACATATGGAGCTTCATAGACAACCTCATATGAAGGTGTTTTCCCTCCACCAAATTAATGTAGAATGGGGTTGTGTATTAGTGGACTGATGCCTATCAAGAAGCTGTTTAAATTCTTAAGAAATATCTCTGGAGGCCACCAGTATTAATGCCACATGTTCAGGGAAATCCTCTCATTATATATGTGAAAACCCTAAAGTAATCACTAGGTTCCTTCCTAAGAACTATAAAAATTTTGGGAATGAAAACAACTTGTATTATATTAGTCAAAAAATGATCAATTATAAGACTGATTATTCAGATATTTATAAAAGCTACGTACCATTAATATTCATGGTTTAGAAACCAATGAAATACTTGAAGCACCGTAAGGTTTGTTTGATCTCTAATAATAACACACTCAAACATATCCTATTCCATTTTATATTGATAGGATGATTGGTGAGGTGGATGGTTATCCTATAGTAGTTTGATATACAGTTTTTACCTCAGAAAGATGTGAAAGGACGGGCATTAGCGGATTTTCTTAAAGAGAATCCATCTATAGAAATGAAATCATTAAATACTAAACATCTATATGAAGAGATGTTTTTATTTAAAATAGCCCCAAAATGTGGGAAATATATTATAATGTTACCTATAGGAGCATAATTGAGAATATAATAGAAGACCCAAATCTCAACAAAGTCGGGATAAGGATTGTGATCATTTCCCCAGTGTAGTTAGTTCTACTTTACTCTTTCCTATTTCCAAAAGATTGTACAAATAATGAGGCAGAATATCATGCCCTCATTTCTGGACTAGAATTACCACTCTTAATACCAATAATCCACCTACAAGTAAAAGGTGACTTATATTTGGTGATAAAATGGATCAATGGGGATTATTTCGTATGAAAATAAGAGCTAATCGCCCTACAAAAATATATTTGAAGGTTAATTGAAAAATTAACCTCAAATACACAATTGATTCTCATTACATTATCATAGGATACCTTAGTAGATGTGTTAGAATATTCAACTATTGATCTGGTAGATCCACATTGAGAAAAACAGTCATTAGCTTTTGAAATCATTAAATGGCCTCACCTTTTGTTCAAGTCGGGATTAAAGAGATCAACGAATTCAATTATGTCTCTGAATCATATGGTTATACCACTGGTTGGATGATTCCCATTCTGAAATAACACTAAAATGGAGTACATCCATTAGATGGATCCCAGAAATAGAAAATATATTGGTGTGAAACAAATGTCACTCTTTATTATTTCTAAAATCACTAGAAATTATATTACAAATGAGGATTTGAGGGAGTACTTCTCACATGTATCAAAAGAGTGGAAATTGTGGCTGTTATAAAAGAAGCACATGTGCTAGCCTAAGGTTCCCACTAGTATGTGTACATGATTTCCAACCAAACCCAAAGGCTTGGATACTTTTGGCCTTCAATGACATAGGATTCCATTGAATTCACCAAAAAAATAAATTCCTACCAAGTGCATTCCAACTTCATCCATCAACCCACAGAGTTGCTATAAAAAGACAAATACTCCTGGACATTTTCCCTATAGGGAATGGATTTTTTGGACCATACCCTCTGGATATGGAAATAGTTAAAATACATCTTAACTAATACTGAAT